>CAIGQQ010037750.1:6304085-6320264 GCA_903798035.1 Danio albolineatus | reverse complement strand
TTCAGGCTTTTCCTTAGTTTTTTTCGGGCTTCTCTTTAGTGTTTTCGAGCTTCTCCATTGTTTTTTCAGGCTTCTCTTTAGTGTTTTCAGGCTTCTCCTTTGTTTTTTCGAGCTTCTCTTTAGTGTTTTCGGGCTTCTCCTTAGTTTTTCCACTCAGTGGAAATAGGCCAAAAACTGTATAAAGCGGCCTCTGGTGGACTCGCGAAAACAAAAACTGCAAAAAATATACCTCATGGGACATATTTTGCACTCTCCAGACATGTATACAGGGGGTACGTATCCATAATGACCCCCTAGGTTGCATTATTACCTGCTTATTTTAGTAGCTTATGATTCTTACTTTTTTAAAAGCTAATATAACTAAATAAAAGCTAATAAAATATAAATAAAATAGCTTATCTCTAGGGAATCGTTATATCACAAACAATATCACTTTTGCAATACTCAACAGCAACATCACATGCTTGACACCGCTCATAGGAAATTATAATACAGCATACTAATCATTTATAGATATGGCCATGCGGTGACTGTGGCAGGAAATATTGCTTTCTTGTTCGGAGGAGCATCAAGCGCAACCACAGAGGTGTGTGAATCCAGTAAAACTGCTTTAAACTGTTGCTCATGATGATTATTGATTTGCACCTTGTTGTCTGCTCAACAATAAAACCCTCTTTTTATCCCAGGACGATCCTCCAATATACATCAATGACTTTTACATGATTACAGGTACTTCTAGTGAAATATTTTGCAATGAATCGGTACTGTAAACCTGTGTTTCCCAACTCTGTTCCTGGAGGCACACCAACAGTACATCTTGGATGTCTTCCTTATCTGACCCATTAACTTCAGGTTCTGGAGTCTCTTATGATATTCTGATGAGTTGTTTCAGCTGTGTTTGATTAGGAAGAGGTTGAAAATGTGTACTGTTGGTGTGTCTTCAGGAACAGGGTTGGGAAACACTGCTGTAAACAAAATCTCTTTGCATGAGTTTGCGTGTTTGCGTCATTTCAGGTGTATTTTTCTTGTGTTTTTAGTTTCAGCAGATCAAGTTACATGGGAGCTGATGCCCCAGAAAGGTGATGTTCCCTCAAGAAGAGAAGGACACACTCTGTGGTAATGGCAGATCTGCTGTAACCCTAACCTTAACCTTGTTTAAACACTGACGAGCCAAAACATTAAGAACACTGAAGCAACTATGACATGGGTCTAATTGTCGCAGAAGATGACGGATACAGATATTTACCATTTGAATATCTGTGAAAAACATCACTTTGCTATGTTGTGAGGTTTCTGAATGGCTTTTTAAACTACTCAGAGTTGACATTTTCCACCGCTTTGTGCTTTGGCTCAGAACGCTAACCTCAAACCAGACACGGCACATGGCGTTTCTAAAACAGAATTTTAAGTATTTTCATCATATTATTATTTTTAAATAATAAAAAACAATAAATAAGGGAATAAGCCCTTCATAAAGGCTACTTTATGGATATATATCCTATAAAAAGGATACTATTGAAATCATGACGTGGATCAGAGAAGGACCGCCACTACCAAAACAAACATTTTTTTTTTCAGTGGATGAACTTGCATGGATTAATCTTTCACCTAAAGAAAAACAATGTGCTCTAACAAAAGTCTGGTTTGTCCATATTTGACCCAACGGTGGGTTTAATACAACCCAGTAATTGATTTGAGTGTACATCAACGAAATTTGTATAAATTCAAGAAGGCAAGTTTTGGGCCGTACTGTACATCAAGCAAGCATAACGCTCCCTCTTTTCCTCACAGTGTAGTCAAAGGAAAACTGTACTTGTTCGGAGGTTGTTCAGACCCTGATGCTAAAGAGTGTCTTCCAGGCATCTACTGCTTTGACATCAGTGAGAATCTACAGCATTTATGACATATACTGTGTGTCAGTGCATGTCCTCATGAACAGTGTGTGTGTGTTCTTCAGTGACACTGACATGGGAGAAGCTGCTGTCTGGAGGAGTTTCTCTGCGGACACTGAGACACAGCGCAGCGGCTCTGGGGGAAAACATCTACGTGTACGGAGGGATTGTGGACGGACTCGCTACTGATGACCTCATGATGTTCAACACGGGTCAGTGCTGTGAGGATTCACCAGCCCAGTTCATCTCAGACACTGACCTGCATGATCAGATATAATACACCCGGTGGCGTGATTTGTTGCTATTTTCAGACCAGTGCAACAGTAATTTTCACGTTCTGGCACGTAAAACACAATTTCAAAGCAGAATATCTTACTTTAGCATTGTTTTTCTGATAAACAAGAATGTTCACTGAGCATGTTTCTTAAATATCTGTTAACATATTATGGTCTTTTATGCTTTAGAAGAGTCAAACTTACATACAGCACCTTTAAGTAACTAATGCTGATCACTCTTTCAGCATCACTGAACTGGATGCCTATTAAAACTACAGGAACTCTGCCTTCACAAAGGTAAACAGACATTTTCATTGTAAATACGTATGTAGAAAAACATAAAAGTATGTTTTTTTTAACAGAGTGAATGCATGTCGAAAGCTGGCCATCTGTTGGAAAGTGCTGAACGTTGTGGTTTTCCTCTTTTCTCCTGTAGATATAATCACTCGTGCGCTGCGGTCGGGGAGCAGATCTTTCTGTTTGGGGGATGTTCAGAGGACGGATCTCTGCTTAAAGACATGTATGCGCTTAATACAGGTATAACTATGACCAAACAGGTTTCCAATCATTCATGCATTTGAACATCTGACTAATGAGCTAAAATACACTGTACATATGTTTCCCCATAGAGACTCTGCTGTGGGAACAGTGTAAAGTAAAAGGAGATTCTCCTGTTGTTTGTGCCGGTCAAACCTTTACGCCACACCATGACAAGGTAGTCAATACTTAGAGCAGTTTTACTCAGAAGTTATTTCCAAAAAGTATTTAATTAAAAATGACTAATTACATCATGGGCGCCACGGTGGCCTAGCGAGCAGCACGTTCGCCTCACAGCAAGAAGGTCGCTGATTCGATCCCCGGCAGGGCCAGTTGGCATTTCTGTGTGGAGTTTGCATGTTCTCCCCGTGGTTGCGCGGGTTTCCTTCGGGTGCTCCGGTTTCCCCCACAGTCCAAAGACATGCGGTATAGGTGAATTGTGTAAGCTTAATTGTCCGTAGTGTATGTGTGTGAATGAGAATGTATGGATGTGTTTCCCAGAGATGGGTTGTGGCTGGAAGGGCATCCGCTGCGTAAAACAAATGCTGGATAAGTTGGCGGTTCATTCCGCTGTGGCGACCCCGGATTAATAAAGGGACTTAGCCGAAAAGAAAATGAATGAATGAATGAATAATTACATCATCACAATTGTATTTAAATGACTTTTCTAATTACATTGTCAATTAGTAAACTGAAGAAATGAGCTGAAGCAAAAAATTCTGGAGTTTTTTGGGGGATATCTTAATTGTTTTATGTTTAATCCACTTAAATTTTTCATTAACAACCCATATAGCAAATGTTTTCTTAACTTTTCCCTTGGCCCAAGTACCGCAAAGAATGAAAGAATGGGTCCTGAAGTGGCCCATAACTGGAGTAAAGACAAGGACCACACATGGGCCATAACCGGCCTGAATCTCAGCCAATTTATCACCCTAAACTGGACCAAAACAGCTTTATTATAAGTACCCGCACAGCAAATGGACATGGCCCAAATGTGGCCTCATTATGGCACTGCTGGCGTGTTGCCGGCACTGGCATGCATAATGTCAGCCGAATGTGGGGCATGCATGGCAGTGATGGCACTGCATGCATGGCGGCAAACTACATTTGGGCCAGTTGTGGACGGGAGGTGTGTGGCCCAGATCAGTGTAGTGATTGTTCACATTGTTTAGGTAACATTTGGCTGGGTTATGGCTCAGTCTTTGGGGTTTCTGGTTAAAGTATAAACTTATAGCTGAGAATCGGTACCAATAATAAACTTGTTTTGACCCAATTCAAGGCCAGTTAAGGGTGATAAATTGGCTGAGATTGAGGCCGGTTATGGCCCGTGTGTGGCCCTTGTCTTTAATCCAGTTATGGGCCACTTCAGGACCGTCATTCTTTGGTTCTTGGGCCAAGGAAAAAGTTATTGTGTGACCCGGAGCTGGGCCAGAAAACATTTGCTATGTGGGTACCGATTACTCCATTTGTGTTTAAGTAATGAGGTATTTAATGGTCAGTTTCGGTATGGTTCGGTACGCTTTTAAGGCCATTTCCACTGTCTAAAAGCGAACCGAACCGTACCGTACCACTTTTTGGTCACCCTTTGCAAAGGGTACCAAGGGTACCAAAAGGCAGAGCAAGACACGCAGCTGAACGCTATTGGTTTACAGAAATACGTCATTCGCTCGCGCAACAAGCCAGAATGAAAAACAAAGGACCCGCCTTGTTTAATACACAGCCGAGAGACAATACACCGAAATAATATAAACATATAATAACGAGCCATGGTCGACCTGAGCTCAAACAAACCTTGTCGTTGTCTTGATGAACAGCCACAAAGCCAAGAAGAAGAGCAGATTCTCCCGTGTCCCGTAGTTTTTAACAAGCCCGTCTGAAGAGCGAGTGGTTTTGCTTTCTCATTTGCGCGTCAATTTTTGAAATAACAAACGTTTGGAGCTGATGATAATAACGTGCGCTTGATTATTGACGTGCTTTTGAAACCCGATCCTTTCAGAAACAGACAAACGCGAGACTGACGCCTGCAAACACAAAGGAGAAGCCGGAAAAAACAAAGGAGCAAATTATTGTTTCAGCAAACATGAAGATCTGCTACGTTGAACCATTATCATCATCACCTTCTGGACTATTATGAATTCGGAATGACAAAATTACTCTCTAACAGAGGCTACATGTGCTGGTGAAGATTACAGACACAGATGAGAGCTCTGCACTGATTGTGGGCTATATTTCGTGTTGTTTTTGAACCTAAATAAGGACTAAATGTCTGCTGTGTGTAGTTTTTTCTGTAATTGGTAACATATCAGAGACTGTAAGGGGCTGTAAGAGTTCATATATGCTGCATTTATTTATTTATTTGATATAATCGCAGACAGTAGGCTATTTCACATCATTGATCTGCAGTTATAATCAGATCATGTTCATAGAGAGGTCAGTAATGAACATTTATACACCAGTGTTTATGTGTATAATAAAGCCTCTGTTTTGTGAGAAGTGCTTCTTGTATGATATGTGAGCGACCCGTACAGCTTTACTGTACACATTTCCTCGAGCAAAAAATGACGTCGACTGAAACTTTCTGTCGTACACCACTGCCACCAAAAGAGTACACTTTAGCAAAGGAAACGCAAGCCTGATAAAGGTGAACTGTACCGACCCGTACCGTACCACTCAGTGGAAACAGGCCATAATTAACTCATTACCTTCAACACTGAGTTCAAAATTCTTTTCAAATGAGTACTAGTAATTTTCAGCAAATTTTGAGTTAACTACACTCATTTCGTTTGATAAAGTTGACTGTTTGGCTTTACAGCATAGATTTACTTTTGACTTTAGTTTTTTTGTCTCACCTTTCACCATTGTTTTTGACCCAGGATATTTACTTGTTTGGAGGAACGGTCAGCGGTCCTGATGGAGGGGTGTCATCGACCAATGAAATTCACAAATTAAGCATCGGTAAGACGAGAAGCAAAACCGAGAGCGAAAGTCTTTTTACCAGGAAACTTTCTTCTGAGAGCTGTTTCCTGTGAATAAATAAAGACACGCACTCTTCCTGTGTCACCAGCAAAGATGAAGTGGAAGGTGCCTCTGTATGTGGGCATCCCTCCCTCCAGACGCCACGGACACACAGCCTTCATCATCCACAGTCATGTATGTGTGTTTCTAAACTTAAAGGTGCCTATTATGCAGAACTCACTTTAAGCACCGTTGCGTGGCAGCAGTCTGTGAATATAAGCAGCTTCTAATGGTAAACAATTAATTAATTCTATTGTTTATAATCACACTTGGTAAAAACAGTCTGCGGAAACACTTTGATTGACATTCTCCTTGTGTACGTGTCATCAGAGGGGGAAAGCCCCGCTCATTAGTAACTATTTCTCCCTATATAAGCATAGACAGCCTTGAGTGAGAAGCAGCCGTCTGCCATTAGAGTTTTGAAGCGAGCTCTCATTTGAATTTAAAGTGACAGTCACCAAAATGCCACAATTAGGATCAAAACCTAAACGGGCCAGTTTCAGAGAGTTATAAAACATTATTTGTTTGTTAAAACCTAGTTAACTAATTAATTCTGCATATTCAGATCAGTTATATGTGATGTAGCTGATTTATTTTTTACGTTTGCTGTTCAAACTAGTTTGTCACTGAACTAGGGAACGTTCAGTGTTTTTTGTATTAATTGTCAGAATGTTAGTTTTAGTGGCTCCATAAAAATCCCAGCAGGCACAGGACATCAACAAGACGTCAGATTGACGTTGTAATAGTGTTGTCACTATACTGGAATTCGGTACCAGTCGATACTGACATTTTAAAAACGTCCATTTGCTGCTAACATTTGAGCGCTGATGAGCACATTCTTAATCAGCGCTGATTTGCCATTATGTTCACGTGCTCAACAGAAATGATTGTGATTGACCGTGAAGGTCATCAGTTCACCAAACTCACCACTGTTTACTGATTACTGAAACAGGGACACTGGAGCGTTTGAAAGTCACATTGATCAGCTGGTTTGTCTATAAGCTGACATACCAGCAATCCACTGATGAATCGCGGCTTTAAAACGTTCCAGTGTCCCTGTATCTGTGGTTACACTTAGTAAACAAATCAGCGCTGTTTAAGAACGCGCTCAACAGCGCTTAAATGTTCGTGGCAAATGGCCGTTTTTAAAATTGTACCCCAATCTTGTGGGGGACACTGCATTTTGTTTGGAAATGAAAAATGGGTTGACATCAGAACCCAACGTCAGGCCCACGTCAATATCCATCCTAAAATCAACCAAACATCAACTTCTAATGATGTTACAGCTTGACGTTGTGTGGACGTTACCACTATAACGTCTATCAGACTTCGGATTTTGGTTGCCATACCTGACGAATAAATGTCGGTGTTTGACGTCAACATGACGTTGGTTTAAGATGTTGACTCGAAACTGGATTTTGGTCACTTTCCAACACAACCTAAAATCAACCAAATTTCAATGTTATTCGCAACATAGGCTCATTCTGAAAACGTAGCCCTAAGTTTCTGGAGATTGCGAATTATGTAGCCATAGCTACGTATGGATGCATTTCATCTTTCAAACGAACGCTTCAGGGCGGTATGATACCGTTCCTTTTATGTAGCTCTTACCAGCTGACCGCCCACCTGCATGTGGATGGCTGGTACCAGTTTGTCCAGTAGCTCGACGCATACGTCAACAGATTTGAGATGCAGAGTGAAGTTGACCACGACAAAGGGGTTCGAGTCTGGTGAAGAACGGTTACAGAGAGCAGGTAAGACAAAAACAGAAACCAACAAATCAAATGATCAAGTAAATAACAGGGTGAGAATGTGGTAAAATCTGAAAACGTGGTAAAAATCAGGGGTCTTTTCTGATTGCTTTTGAAAACACTGCGGTTGGGTTTAGGGAGGGGGCAGGTCAATAGGTGCTTTTCAAAACACTATTGGTTGGCTTTAGGGAAGGGGAAGGTTGGGGAAATTGGTTGGTAAGTCAGTTAGTCAGTGAGTTAGTCAACAGCGACCTCTGGTGGATTTATGTAAAGAGCAGGCACAAATGGCACTCGCAAGAGAAATTTGCTCTCTCCAGAAACAAATAGGGGTACGTAATCAGAATGAGCCTGGGTTGGTTGTTTGATGTCGTCCTTAGAAAATGAAGAGACATTGAATTTTGGATCAAATGATCAAGTAAATAACAGGGTGAGAATGTGGTAAAATCTGAAAACGTGGTAAAAATCGGGTCTTTTCTGATTGCTTTTGAAAACACTGCGGCTGGGTTTTGGGAAGGGGCAGGTCAATAGGTGCTTTTCAAAATACTATTGGTCGGTCAGTGAGTTAGTCAACAGCGGCCAGGCAGAAATCACACTTGTGAGAGAAATTTGCTCTCTCACGAATAGGGGTATGTAATCAGAATGAGCCTGGGTTGGTTGTTTGATGTCGTCCTTAGATGCTGACGAGACATTGAATTTTGGTCACCTGACATCATAACCTAAATTTAATCTAATATTAACCTCTTTTGGCGCTATGTGTCTGCTGGGATAACAGACATCAGAATCTGCTGCTTAGCTTAGATCTTGAAACGATTATCAACGCTCTATGATGTAAAATGTGCACAAAAGATTGATTTAGCCAAACAATAATTCAGTTATAGCCGTCTTCCATTTAAGAAAATAGAAACTCATAAAGGTAACAGTGAGTCAGATTTAGGTGACTGTCTCTTTAAGTGGGCGTCTTTCTTTCCTTGGTTGCAGCTTTACGTGTTTGGAGGCAGAAATGAAGAGCAAGAATTTAATGACTTGAAAGTAATGAAGTTAATAAACCCCTCAGAGAGACAGCCAGGTACGTACTGTTACCTATCCATTGTACTCTGCTGTAAATACTAATTATCATTTCAATTGACTTTGCTCCATGATTCCCTGTTCTACAGTGATGAAGGAGATTTTATCGGAGTTCGGCCTGCAGGGTGTCAGTAACAGGTGGATGTGTTTCTGTGACTAAATACGTGAGCAGTTTCATTACCGGTTTTCTGTTATTCAAATCCTTTCCACTTGATCAGCTTCACTCCGACAAAGATTCCCAATGTGAAGTATGAGCTGAGTCAGTGTCCAGTGACCGTGAAGAGCTACAGGACTGAAAACATCACCCAGGTGGTTCACCTCACAGCACATCTCCAGAATCAGTGTTTCATTTACCCGACTGTTCGAATGTTTGAGGGTAGAAAGATTTGCCCGGTCACTCTTTAGTTGTTTTTTTTTAACTCCCCTATAGAGTAAGACCCAATCCTAATATTTTTTTTTTTTACCCCCTTCCCCTTATCTAATTTGTCATGGCAGTTTTCATTTCAAGGCATTGTTTGTTCCTTTTTTGTTTTCTATTTTGCGCTCCACGTCTCTTCACTCTTCATTCCATTTTGAACATGTGACTGTAACTGAGCAACGGATCACTCAAATGGTCAACGGAAAGGGAAGGGGTGGTATAAATTTATTGAATAAAATACATTATTATATTCATATAAAATTTGACTTTAATCAAAAATATTTATTTATTTTTATTATTTGAAACTTTTAATAAAAATAATTTAAAATAGTTTTGGCACAATGGCGCCCCCTATGTGTGGCGCCCCTATGCGTTGCATATACTGCATAACCCCTTTTTGCGCCACTGCCTTGGCCCTTGAAACAGAGTGTGAAAGGCTTCAAAATGTACCCCTAAGAAACAGGAGACACACGGCATATGTCATCATGAGCTCTTCATACGAGATCGTTGACAATAGCTGTGTTTCCATCAAAAATGCGAATGAACTTTATGCGCAGAACTGGATTATGGCATAAAAGACGTGCGAATAAAGCAGCGTTTCCATCCAACGAGTCAAAGCGGACAAAATCGTCACTTCCTGATTAACTGGTGCCACATATCAACAGTAAAAACGTAATTTGCTGCAGCAGGAGAAGCTGTGTCGATCTTCTCTTCATTTAATAAATGTCGTGTGCCTCAGAAGGCAATCCTGACCCGCAGTGAACGCGCGGTGGCGTTTGAAGGTGTCAGACGCGGAGCACAGACGCTCTTGATTCTGGAGGTCGTTAATAATATAATAACACAACTGCTGAAACGGTGAGGCACTTTAGAATGACCAAAACAACATGTCAGATGTATTATGATGTGCTCAGCCTGCTGGTTTGTCCATTCACACACATTATCATCATCACATGATCTCTTATAACACAATCGCATGACCTTTATTTAATGCGCATACTGGAATTTATGCGGTAAAAGTGTTTCCATCACAGTTTATGCGCATCTTATCGAGTAAAAAGTTTATCCAACTCAGTTATGCGCATAAATTTTTATATTTTCAAAATGTATGCGCATCACGGCGTTTCCATCAACCAGGTTTTTATGCGCAGATCCAAAATGCGAATAAAAATAGCTGGATGGAAACATAGCTAGTGACTGCTGTAGTTATTCCAGTTGTGTTCTTGTTTGGCATTTATTTTCAGGAAATCACTGAAGGCGTACATTAGGTTATCATATCATACCTAAAAGGTCAATATTAATACCTCAAGGGTACATATTAGTAACTAAAAAGTACAAAAGTGTTGTTCTTAAATTATTTAGATACTAATATATACTTTTGAGGTATCAATATGGAACCTTTAGCTACTAATGTGTACCTTTTAAAAAGGTACCGCCCCAGTGACAACTTGCGTACTGTACCTTTATTTCTGAGTGTACAGTATGTAGTGTGTAACGCAGCACTAAGTGAATGAAAACATCCAGCTGAGGTTTAAATCTGAAAGTGCGCTGTGTTTAAAACTATTGATTCTCTAGCGAAATAGTCGACTCAGAGTCGAATAAATGAATCTAGTTGGGTTTGGATCTTTCGTTTGATTGCATCGATGTTGAGACGGCACATCATCAAATATATAGTAGAAAATGTGAACGGGCTTTGCCTTCGAAACTAAAACCTGGCTGGAGTGGGATTAAAAATTCAGTCCCGCGCAGATCTCTACCGTAATGCCCCAGTATAGTGAAGGGGACACTATACTGTCAGTGAGCGACGTCTTCCGGATGAGACAATAAAACCGAGGTCTTGACTCACTGTGGACATTTAAAGTTCGAATAAATGAATCGAGTTAGGTTCGGATCTTTCGTTCGATCGCATCGACGTTGAGACGATACATCACCAAATATGTAGTTCGGAAAATGTCAACGCGCTTTGCCTTCAGACACTAGTGTGGGGGATCACAGGACTGATCATGAGACGAAGATGACGATCACTGGGATGGAGATTCAGCTGCGGGGAACAAAGGGTTAAAGGTCATTTTCACCACAATAACACAGTATAGCATGTGTGTGAATGAGAGAGAATGTGATGCTGTGTGTAGCTTGTTACAGGCTGTTTGGACTCTGTAGCACCCAGCGTGTTTTTTGGTGTTTGGTGTTTTTTGTTTTCCCTCTTCTGTTCGCGAATGCATCATCTACCTCCAACCAACACAGACGCTCTATGTGAAAGTCTCCTTTAGTCGACTCGCTATATTAGACCTGCGCATTGCAAGGCCTTGTTTGTGGTTGAATTTAAAGTAAATAAATACTTTGGGCTGGCCTTTCAAAGAAGTCCAGCAGGCCCGCATGTGGCCCAGTGGCCGTAAAATGCCTGGGTCTGCCTTAAATAATACCTTAAAGATTCAAAAGAGTACCTATAGACCATTTTGAGAGATGTAAACAATAACAATGGTCCTGACCTATTTCCTGTGTTACATTTTAAATTTCCATAGCTTCTGAGAGTCCGAAAAGTTCCACAAATTAATAATGAATAATGTTACGGTAGCAATCATAACACCAAGTTATGATTGAATCTTGTTACAGATATGAAATAGTTTGACAACAAGCAGGAAATATTCATGGGCCAATAGCATCACCTGTTGAAATGGTCTATATAAAAGGTTCTGCCCCAGTGACAGAATTTGTAGATTTATTTCTGAGTGTATATTTGAAGATTTCAGCTTTAAATTTAAATGAACACACAAAGGGACGTGTACGCTTCTCTTTATGTGTACTTTAATGTTAGCAAGGCAACAAACACATGTTATTTTCCTCAGGTGAGCGCTCATCGAGATTTCAGTGCAGTTCGTGAGGAAGCCATGAACATGATCTACAAAGCATTCGCCCTGTTAGATGAGGAGTTCCAGAAGCTGGACAGGTAAAGATTATTTTATATAGTATATCCACGATTCTGGAGATTTTTAAATTTTAAAAGGTCTATTCCAGACATTGAAAGTGTCAACTAAATAAAAATCTACATTATCAATGCTGTAAAAGATAATGATAACCTTGGATAAAAATATCACGGTTTCACGGTTTTACTATATTGTGATTACTGCTCTATAATATATTATTTTTAAGTGTAAATCTGAAACACATTATATTTTATTTTTGAGAAACATTTAAAATATTTTGGAGCAGTAAACATGTCAGGCTAAACAATGAAAATTAATCGTTGACTTCTGCTGTCTTCATTAGTTTCAAAAACACTGATTTCTTTACAATTTAAAACAGCATCTCTGGATATCTTTACTGCTGGAGATAATAAACTGTCCTAAAAAACAACAGCAACTACAAAAAAAAGTAAATAAAAAATCTTACAGATACCTTAGGGATGATATTAAAGAAAATGTTGGAGGTTTTAAAACCGTGACTTTTCCAAATTGCTGTTTACCTTGAAAACGGTTATCATCCCATGCCTACCACCGAGTGAAATGACTTGCCTTGAAGAGACTTTGGACATACATCAGCCATGGTGTTGTCCTTTCTCCAGCGTGCAAAAGTCGCTCCAATATTGATTCAGCATTTTCAAAAGTTTTGATTCAGCATTTGTTTTTACCGTTGTCACTTGTGGACACAAAAAGTGGCGGATCTGCGTAAAGAGGGGTGCACAGATATACAAATCTACATTTGTTGACAGACAGTTTGGGCTACTTATCTGAATTATGGGAATTATAAGCCTGACAAATTTTAGTTGGACAAATATTTTGGTAGCACTTTATAATAACTACACGCTATAAATCATCCATTAAGCATTAGCAAATAGTGAATTCATTATTTGTTAAGCATTAACTCTGCATTAATAAACATTAGTAAGCAGTTTATTCCTGCAGCTACAAATGCTCTATTCTTGACTTATAAGTACATTTATAATGTGCTTATTAATTGTGTTTTCATACTTTGTTAGGGGTTTATTTTTCATTACTAAATTAAGTATCGCATTATTTACAAACTAGTTATTTAAGAGTAGTTGGTGGTTTTTAACGATCATCCATAATGAGTTAGTAAACGATTAATGCCTAATAACACACACACAAACGCATGAATCTATTCTGAATCTTTTGAAACAGAGAAAAGGAAGCAGTTGCTGCAGACACAGAGGCTCTGCAGATGGAGAAGGATGCCCAAAACGAGCTTCTGCTGAGGCAGAAACAGGTACACAGTGACTGATTCTCTGGGATGTGTCTGTTCTTGCTCTTCTGTGTGACTGAAGGAAGCCTAATGTTGTGTTTGGACAGGATCTTCAGGATCTGCTGGAAAGACACAAAGCCCAGAACGAGGCCTGGCTGCGAGCGCGAGCAGAAGAGAACGACAGGGAGCGGAAAGAGCTGTGTAAACTGAGGGTGTGTGACCTTAAAATAACCACAAACATCCACTTCAGACAAACCGCTGTCAGAAAAACGGCTTTTTTTAGCGGTTTCATCTTCATATTGAAGCGTTCGCTGTCTGATTTGCAGGACTGCTGATTTCGTATTTTTTTTTTCTTTGTTATTTCTATGCAGAAATGTTTTATTGTTTATATTTTTTTTCATTTGCTGATTTATGCTGAATTATTTGGATTTTAGTAACTAAAAACTTAAAACTTGAAATTAAAGAATAATAACTTATTAAAGAGCCCCTATTATACATTAAAAAGGGTCATATTTTGGTTTTGGGGGTCTCCAACAGCAGGCTCATATGCATGCATGGTCAAAAACACTTTCATTGTCTTATAATCTGCATTTATTTTTACCTCATTATCCCAGCGACTCCTATATGAATCGTTCAGCGATTCATTTGTTCCAAAACCCCTCCTTAGCTCGATGCTAAACTGCGCTGATTGAACCGATGACCCAGTCTGTTGCGATTGATCGACATCGTTCAGCGTGAGAGAATGCCCACCACGGCTTATCAATATTGAAGTAGTCATAGTGTGTGCGTGAGCATATCTGCCAACACTCGTTTTTCCTGGCAGTCGCCCGTATTCAAGACACCTCACCCCCGAAACTAACCCCCCGGTCTCCCAACACATCACTCTATTCTTAACCAGAAGTAAAAACAGCGACACACATGCAGTATTAATGCACACAGCGGCAAAAGCGTAACCATTATGAAACAGGACCGACGCACGTGTGTAGGAGAGCTGATGTAGCCATAGCAACGACAAACAGCAGTAAAACGCAGCTCACAAACGCATTTTAATCCGTAAACAAAGCGGCACGCGTCGCGTTTACAACGTGCTTTTAGACGCGATATAAGATCGTTAACTAGATACACTACAAGCGGTTACAAGTTACAAAACACAATTAAATGCATCATTTACAAGCTGGAGAAAACAACGAGGCGACCGTTTTAATCGCACGCACTCACACTTGTTGGATAGAGGGTGCACGCCAGATTCACTGTCAGGCCACCGGGAAATGTCCTTCTCAACTGAACCATGAAGACAGGGCGGGGCGTATAGTAGCTCCTCCCTGGTCCCACTTTATATTGTGACGCTTATACCCGTGAACTTACATGGTAATTATATGTGTAAGTAGTATGTGACTACTGTGTATGTACACACTGGTACATAGTATTTACTCATGTATTACTGGTGTAACTACACTCATGTAACAACCCACTGAATATTATGTATAACTTCAAATGTGTAACAGGACAACAACACTAAGGCCCCATTTACACTAATGCGTTTTCATTTTAAAACGCATAAGTTTTGCTACGGTTACGCCATCCGTCCACACTACGCCAGAGTTTTCGAGCCCCGAAAACGGAGCGTTTTGGAAACGCTGGAGAGGCCGTGTTCATTCTAAAACGCTGCTGCTCCGTCTCAGTGTGGATGGGGGAAACGGAGACGTCTGAAAACAGAGGCGTGGCTGCTGAGATTCACTACTCAATTGGGGCTTTTGGGTCATTGCGTATCCTTCCCTTATTCGTCAAGCCCCTATCACATGACTATAACGCCACCGGCAGACGGCAGACCAGCCTTCACTGTAAACAACAACATGGACACAGAAATGGAAGCGTTGTTTGCACTATTGTCCGTTTTAGGCGCCATTGTGCAGTTAAACTCTGCCTTTTTTACTACAACAGCTGCATATATTCGCAAGAGGCAAGCTACTGTTCCAGCACTCGCTAATCGCTCGCGTTTCAAGCAGCATAAGCCCTATTTAGAACGGCAAGCGAGACACATGCTTCCTGTTTATACTTGTACGCGCATGCCCAGAGTGCGCGAATGGCCACGTGATATACGTTTTTGGTGAATTAGTGTGGACGGAGATGTGTTCAGAAACGCTGGGTGAAATGATAGTGTGGACGCGGATCGTTTTCATGCTAAAACGCCGTTTTAAAACTAAAATGCACTGGTGTAAACGGGGCCTTAGATCCCCATTGTGAGATTGTGCTCTTTTCAAAAGAGGGCAGAGCTACAAATGCCTATGTGTCAGCATAGTGGCAGATTCAAAAACAAGACTAACATCCCATGCTAATGAGGGAGAGATCAGCACTTATGGGCGGGGCTTTCCCCCCTCTCATGACACGTACAATGGGAGAATGTCAATCAAAGTGTTTCTGCATCCCGTTTTTATCAAGTCTGATTATAACAAATATAATTAATACGTTTACCATTAGAAGCTGGTTATATTCACACACTGCTGCCACACAACTGTGTTTAAACCCCTTATAAAACTGAGCTTTGCATAATAGGACCCCTTTAAGTCAGCCGTACCTGCACAAACAGTTATTTTCTCACACTGAGACCACTGAAAAACACAGTAGGAGCCATTCGCAATGACCTCACATCAAAATCTGCCAAACGCCTCTTGATTATGCATGCGTGGAGTGTGGTGCTGTTGAACATTTGCCCATGCCGCGTCACCCGCCGACTCTCATGTGTTGACGGGGTCTGAATGTTGCAGGAGGAGGTGCTCCAGGAGCAGGAGAGGCTGAAAGAGGAGCAGAGCAACATCCAAAAACGCAGCGAGCAGCTCCTGTCCATAATGCAGCAGTTCAAAGGCATGTGAAGACACTGTCTCCATGGCAACGGCAGAGGGAGACGATACAGCCAGATTGATGCCACTCCCTTACTCTCATGTTTGGGTTTGTTTGTCTGCCTGAGGACTCGCTTATTTCTTCTGTGTGTGTGTGTGTGTGTGTGTGTGTGTGTGTGTGTGTGTGTGTGT
>CAIGQQ010037750.1:6277346-6304075 GCA_903798035.1 Danio albolineatus | reverse complement strand
GTGTGTGTGTGTGTGTGTGTGTGTGTGTGTGTGTGTGTGTGTGTGTGCTAATGGATGTCAAAATGCATTAGACAACCTCATTATCCAGGATACCTGTGGAACACAGAATGATTTATGGTGCGTTTGAGCAGATTTTTCTGAATCGTGATGAAGTAAACAGGTTGAGCACCAAGGCCTGCGTCATCTATTTTGTCACGTTTCTCCACAAGCTTGTGCTGGGTGATGAACTTGAATAATCTGGTGCATGATTTTACAATTAAAACACATAATAAGAAGTTTAAACAGTTGTGTGGCAACAGTGTGTGAATACATACACCGGCCACTTTATTAGGTACACCGGTTCAACTGCTTGTTAACGCAAATTTCTAATCAGCCAATCACATGGCAGCAACTTAATGCATTTAGGCATGCAGACATGATCAAGACGATCTGCTGCAGTTCAAAGCGAGCATCAGAATGGGGAAGAAAGGGGATTTAAGTGACTTTGAATCTGGCATGGTTGTTGCTGCCAGACGGACTGCTCTGAGTATTTCAGAAACTGCTGATCTACTGGGATTTTCACGCACAACCATCTCTAGGGTTTACAGAGAATGGTCCGAACGAGAGGAAATATCCAGTGAGCGGCAGTTCTGTGGGCACAAATGTCTTGTTGATGCCAGAGGTCAGAGGAGAATGGCCAGACTGGCTCAGCTGATAGAAAGGCAACAGTAACTCAAATAAGCACTCGTTACAACACGGCCAACCTTGAGGCGGATGGGCTACAGCAGCAGAAGACCACACCAGGTGTCAGCTAAGAACAGGAAACTGAGGCTACAATTCACACAGGCTCACCAACACTGGACAGTAGAAGATTGGAGAAACGTTGCCTGGTCTGATGAGGCTCCATTTCTGCTGCCACATTCGGATGGTCGGGTCAGAATTTGGCATCAACAACATGAAAGCATGGATCATCCTGCCTTGTATCAGCTGTTCAGGCTGGTGGTGGTGGTGTAATGGTGTGGGGGATATTTTCTTGGCACACTTTGGGCCCATTAGTGCCTATTGAGCATCGTGTCGACGCCACAGCCTACCTGAGTATTGCTGCTGACCATGTCCATCCCTTTATGACCACAGTGTCCCCATCTTCTGATGGCTACTTCCAGCAGGATATCGCACCATGTTATAAAGCACAAATCATCTCAGACCGGTTTCTTGAACATGACAATGAGTTCACTGTACTCACATGGAATCTACAGTCAGCAGATCTCAATCCAATAGAGCACCTTTGGGATGTGGTGGAACGGGAGATTCACATCATGGATGTGCAGCCGACAAATTAACATTGACTTTTTTTTTTTGCGTTGATGAATACCACGATATGATGAAGACGCTGTTTTGCAGATCTCACATTAGGTAATCAATTATTACTCCGCATTATCAGGACATGGACAAACATGTTTGAGGCAAGTCTGGAGTCTGTCTTCTGTTAATAGATTCGTTTTGTGTGAGATTACAAGCACTTGGATCCCCAAAGAAACTTTTTGTTGAAAGATTCCTCAAAGAACCATTTTTTTTATATCATAAAAAACATTTTAAATAAAATAAACAGTCTATTTTCCGCAATAAAGAAAGATTTGGGGTATGAAAAGAGCCAATGGACGTTAAAGGTTCTTCATGGAAGCATCAACATCATATAAGAGTGTTTGTAGCTTTTACGTTTTTCCTGAAATGCACAATTAAATAATGCACAATAATTCATCGTGTTATCTTAAATTAATACACATTATACATAAAATATTGATGTTAAAGGGGTGGTCCACTGTGATATCATATGTTAAACTTTAGCTGATGTGTAATGTTGCTGTGTGAACATAAACAACATCTCTGAATGCAAGATGCTTAAAGTTCAATGCAAAGGGAGACATTAGCTTTTACAGGGTTAGCTTAGCAAAGCCTACAGCGAACGAAGTTAAGGAACTACAAAAAATAAATACATCCAGGTTGATGAGATCATAAACCCTTTAGGTTACGCAGATTCACCACGAACATATACCCTGCGAAGGGTCATGGCCTGTGAAGCTGTAATGTTAATGCAGAGAAAGCTAAAATGTCGTCCAAATGCTGCTATTTCCACAGAGCTTCTTCTGTTTCTGTTTCTATTTGGGCTTCCAATGGGCATGACACAAAGACAGAAGTGCTTACAGTTAAATTTAATTATGTTACAGAGAGTTATAAAAAATATATAGCTAGCATTTGACAAAGGAGAACTTACAGAATCGCTCTCAGTTCAGTGCTGGGTTCGGCTAAAAACTCCTCGAGGGAGAAGCTGCTGCAACAAGCAGAAGCTGTGGACTGTGAGCCACAACCTATAAGTATTTTTATGTGTTAAAATTTATCTATGGCATGCATAGTTTCTAGTATTAGCGAAGGACGTAAACAAGGATGTAAACAACAGGAAATGCTGTTTGACACCGCTAACAATTTAGCTACACATTCATATTTATCAGTCAAACTGTTATAAGCACACAATCTTCAGCAGCGCTGCAGTGTCTCTTTATGCGGCCGCGTTACATGCGTTCTACATCTCAAATAATGAACTCGCAAAAGAAATGTGAACGTTTCATATCACTTACACATGCTTATTCCGAATATACTGTATGTGAAAGACATGTAACGCGTTGAGTTAGGTACAAAAATACAGGATAGATCACTTAACTCGAATTGCAGCAGAAAAATCTATCAAATCTCACTCGGGTCGCATCCCACATCTTGTGCTTTATTCTTCTGTCAACAGTGTCACTCTATATTACAGAAAAATAACTTAATTGAGCATCAGACATTTAACTGGAGACGTAGAGCCGATCCATGATAACAGCACATTATGTTAGCTGACCAATCAGAGCCTCTTGAGGGCGGGTCTTTCAGAGGAACTAGGAAATATGACAGTGGTTTTCATGTTAGCTGAATAGCTGTATATAATTAAAGATATATATATATATCAAAAAATACGGTGATTTTCTACAAGTGAAGCATGAGCACACTTTGCTTTGCATCTTATAAACACAACCAAGCCTTAAAAATACACTGTGGACTACCCCTTTAATTATATGGCACATGTGTGTTAATTTCACCTTATATTACCATTGAATTTATCATTATTATTTAGTTTAATACGGAAAAACTACACATCCCTTCATACTATGAAGTACAGCTACACTGTTAATGATTTCCTGTAGAATCTACAGTATCTTACTGTAAATTAAGTACAGCCAACATCCTGTATTTACATTTACAGCACCATTTATCTTGCTGTATATTTATTTCTAGTGTTGTTTATCGTTATATATCTGTAATACTTACAGTAATTTTCACAATGCAACTTTAAGATACCGTAACATACTGCATAACTGTCCTACAGTGAAATACAGATGATATTAGAGTTAAATTCTGTGTAATTTACAAAAATCGACAACAGTGTACAGGTAAATATATGTACTCATTTACATATAATGTATATGCCCGTCCAGCCCTTCAAATGACAGACTTTATTGTCTATTGTGAGTGAATTTTTTTTGTGAGGGACAGTCATGCTTTCCAACTCCTGTCGCAGTGGCTGCGCATGCGCACACCTCCTCGCCCAGCCGAGGCGAAAGCGGCCGAAAAAAGCCGAGCGCGGCGCACTTTATGGCAGGAAGGCTCCCGCGCAGCGCCCGCGGTTTCCGGCGCGGGAGCATTATCTGGCAGCGGGGGAGGGGAGGGCTGGAGCTCGGCCGCATTCGGGGCCGCCTGCGCTCATCAAACGAACACACAGTGAGGCAGAGCTGGACTGGAAATACACTTAATGCCGCAATATGCGTGAATTTCTAAAATAAACCCGGGGTAAGCGAGCATCCATGCCTTAAATGCCACATCTATGCATTACACTTAAATAAAAGGCGAAATGCGACAAGATTGAGCTCAGGGCTGCAGTGGAGGGAGTGAAGGGGGTTTGGGGCGAGCTGTGGGGACGCTGGATCCAGACGGTTCTGTCGAAAATGTGTTTCTTGTGCTTCCTTTGTTTCTGCTGCGGGATTGTAAATAAGAGCTTGAGCCAAAATGGCGGCCGGAGCCGTTGAGCTGCGTCGAGCTATGAGCTATTGCACTGCGTTTAGTCACACAAATTACACAGTTTCGATAATTTCGGGCTCTTTTCTGGCTTTGTGTCCCTCTTAAGTGCTGTCCTGGCATTTAGGATAAGATATCCTACTGCGTTTGCGGTGAATGTTAAGCGTTTAAACGAGGATAGTTAGCGAGGTTGAGTCTGTTAGCCACACAGATTTGAATTTTTTGTAATGACATATTAGTGTTTTTATTAAGAAAATGCGCATTTATCTCTCATTTATGTCTGTCTGTCATTGTTTAATGCCTCAGTGGGGGTTTTACGCAATGTATTGCTTCCCTCAGACCTCTAGTTAGCTGTATTCTGACTAATGTTTCTGTTTTTTGCCTCAAAAATGATGCTTTCATACGGTATTCATGTATGTGAATGTACATATATTATGTCGTTTCCACTAAAAACCAGACAAGTTCCAGTGCTGCTTGTCATCTTGCCTGTTAATGGCAGCACTGAAACCCAATCTGGCAAACTGATCTCACTGCATTGTTGAAGGTTCTGGCCAATTTGAAATGTAAGGTCTTGAATTCATTAGTCTCATCTTGATGCTCAATGATCAGGTTGCATTGAGGGGGAAAAGTCTGCTGGGTTTCCATAAGGAACAATGACATGAATCATTCTTGGGGTTTGTTTGGAAGGGGGCGGCGGTTCATTTGTATTTCATGACAGTCTGCTCAAGAGTTTTGTAGGGCACCTCTGGAGGATTAATTGATCAATTAGGCTTGTAAAGGAGAGATTACAGCAGAGAAACAGACACTGCGGTGGGTTTAAGAGTTGGAGGTTGTGTGGGTTTGCTTTAAACGTTGTGTATCAGACTTATAATCTTATAAAATATACAAACTTGTATTAAATTACACATGCAAAATGTTGTTTACTTTCTAAATCTAAAGCCAGACCCAAGCATGACTGGTGGTTCTGTTCAGATAGACCTCAAACATTGCTTTTTCTTTTCTATCCCTGTGTTTTCATTTGCTCAATCCCACGTTATGAATACTGTTCAATAGCACCATTTTTCTGCATCATTGAGCTGTGAATTCCCTCTCTTTAATTGCGTTCGGCATTCTCAGACGCTGTCATTATAGCAGCCGCTGGCCGATGTTTGAGACGGCTCAGTTCTTTACGCCTAAAATATATTCGATTCTCATACGCTGGGTAATGCAGAATTGCTTCATCATCCATGTGCTGGAACGCTAGTTACTTACAGCTGACATTTTTACTCATTGGAGATCCATTGTAGGTTGTGTAAAAATATAGTTCAACCGTTCTGCAGAAACAATAATAACCAGTAAGAGATTGGTGCCAGATGTGTTTAAAACAGGTCTAGTTTCAACTTGAATTAGCGACACTAGTGTTCTTTAAAGGTGCTGTATGTAAGTTTTTGACTCTCCAAAAGCATACCATACTATGATTGTGGATATTTAATGGCCCGTTTCCACTGAGTGGTATGGTACGGTATGGTATGGTTCGGTACGCTTTTAAGGCCGTTTCCACTGTCTAAAAGCATACTGAACCGAACCGAACCGTACCGTACCACTTTTTAGTCACCCTTTCAAAGGGTTACCAAAAAACAGAAAGGGTGCCGTAAGGCGGAGCTAGAAGCGCAGCTGAACGCCATTGGCTTACAGAGATACGTCATTTGCTTGCGCAACAGGCAGAATAAAAACAGAAAGGACCCGCCATGTTTAACACACAGCCGAGAGACAATACTCCGAAATAATATCAGCATATAATAATGAGCCATGGTCGACCCGAGCTCAAACAAACCTTGTCGTCGTCTTGAATAGCCAAAAAGCCAAGAGGAAGAGTAGATTCTTATGGGTTACGAGCTTGTCTCTTGCGCTCGCGTCTGCGTCAATATTTGAAATAACAAAGTTCTTAACCTGGACTATTATAAACTCGGAATGACGGAATTACTGTCTAACGAGAGAATAATGACGGAGAGGCTACATGTACTGGTGAAGATGAGAGCTCTGCACTGACTGGGGGCTATATTTTGTGTTGTTTTTGAACCTAAATAAGGACTAAATGTCTGCTGTGTGTAGTTTTTCTGTAATTGGTAACCTATCGGAGATTGTAATGAGCTGTGTGTGTGTTCATTTATGCTGTATTTATTTATTTATTTTTATATAATCGCAGACAGTAGGCTATTTCGCATCATTGATCTAGTTATAATCAGATCATGGTCAGTAATGAACATTTATACACCAGTGTTTATGTGTATAAAGCCTCTGTTTTGTGGGAAGTGCTTCTCGGATGATTTGTGAACGACCCGTACAGCTTTACTGTAGACATTTCCTCGAGCAAAAATGACGTCTGTCGTACACCACGCCCACCAAAAGAGTACCCTTTAGCAGTGGAACAGCAAGCCTGATAAAGGTGACCCGTACCGACCTGTGCCGTAACGTACTGTACCACTCAGTGGAAACGGGCCATAAGGGTGCTTTCACACTAGCAATTTTGGTCCGCACCCGGGTTCGTTTGACGTGATAGTACGGTACGTTTAGCTAGTGTGAACACGTCTTCTGAACTCAGGTGCACACCGTGAACCGTACCCGAGTCCGCCTGAAAGTTCATGTGAACTCTGGCACGGTTCACTTGTAGTATGAATGCAATCGTACCAAAAGCCGGAAGTGAACCGCCAACTGTACAACAGACTTTAGTTTTCATAACGTTCATTCGTGTGTGTGTGTGTGTCTGTGTATGTCACCTACCTTGACGACAAGTGGGACTGACCCAGTACAAACATTGATAATGTCTGCTTGTCTCCTCCAAAGACAGCTTCTGCAGACATCGCGTGATGTTCTGAACGTTTATACTATTTTTTTGCGGCAGATAGACGCGAGCCGCTTTCTGTATGTCAAAAAGGTTCAGTAAAAGCGAAACGACCGCGGAGTGCGGACGTCTTTCTATTTTGTCGCTTTGCTTTCGCGTCCGTCACCTGGCAACAGCCGTAAACAAAACAGCGTACCGGGGTTCAGAAGGAAAAAAACACAGTGTGAACACAAACCAACTGAGAAGGTGGCAAGGGGGAACAATCGAACTTGGGTACAGTCCAGGCAATTGAACCAAGTGTGAAAGCACCCTAAGAAACATGCTAAAACAACATTCTTGTTTATCTAAAAAAACAATGCTGAAGTCAGATATTCTGCTTTGAACGTGTTTTCCGTGCCGGTGTCCTGACATTTTATCCTACCCATCAGATTATGCTGTTAACACTGTGTTTGAATGGTTCTGAGGTTGGGGTTAGGGATTACGTAGGTTAGGTTGATGTTACAGCTTCAAATGAAACTTGTATCTAATCACAATTGCAAAAAAAATCGTGATTCAATCACATGCAATTTCTAAATCGCGTAAGGCTGTGATTTTTATCTATTCATTTATTTAGATTTTTGATCACTTTCTTGTGCGCATGATTTTACTATGTTAACCAATCAGAGCTGTCGCAGCACACTGGGCAATTACAGCTAAACTGAGGCAGGAGAAAGATGTTAACCAATCAGAGCTCACTCTGCGCATGACGAAGTTGAGAGGGAGAAGCTAATAGGTGGTTTTGATTTACGTTAGTTTTTATTTATTGTTCTGACTGGAATTGAGGTTAGTTCATCTTTATTTCTTCATGTTGTCTGTTTTTAAGACCATTTATTACAGTTTTGTTGATCAAGCAGTGAGTGCTGCTGTGTACAGTATGTGTTTAACTAGAGCTGAGGTTAGTTCATCTTCATTTATTTTATGTTGTCTGTTATAAAGACAATTTTACTACAGTTTGATTTATTAAACTTAATACTGTGTTATTTCACTGTGAAATGTTTTGTTATGCACTTCTTGTGCACTGAATACATTGAGAATGTGTGTGTGTAGCGCATTTGAAAAAACAAAAACAGCGGCCAAAATCGCAAATAAAATCGCAATATTCGTTCCAAAAAAATCGCTATATGATTATTTTATCCATATTGCACAGCCCTATAATCCACATTAAAATGTACACTGGGCGCAAAATCTGATGGGTTGCATATTGCGTCATCAAAATGTGCTACCTACGTTTTGAATTGGAGGTAGGACAAATTGACAGAACACTGTAACGTCTGTCTTTGTTTTGGTCCCTTTCACCTGCCCAATGCCAATTTAGCCAATTATATTTCAGCACCCCAGGTTGCCTTTAGTGCTTTTTATTCATTCAGTCATGAAGGCTCTCAAAGCATGCGTCCGTGACCGTAATGCGACTTCCGGTGGACAGTAGCAGACTCTGAAATGAGACGCAGATTCAGAGTTCCACATGAGGTGGTTATTAATTAGCAAATAATATAAATATTATAAATGTAAACATTAGGTGAGCAGGTTACATTGTAACTGTGTGTCCTAACAACATCATTTGTACACAATGGTATTTGTGTTGCCATTTTTTTATTTATTTATTTATTAGTATTTTTAATTAATTTGTATTTATTAGTATTTTTTATTTGTATTTATTTGTTTTTATGTATTTTTATTTTTATTTATTTTGTGTTCATTTTTGTTTATGTATTTTTATTTATATTTATTTATTTGTATTTGTTTATTTTTGTTAATTTGTTTATTTTTATTTTTAGTTATTTGTATTTGTTTGCATTTTTATTTGTTTTTATTTTTGTTTATGTATTTTTATTTTTTATTTATATATTTACTTGTGTTTATTTGTATTTATTTATTTGTATTTGTTTATTTGTGTTTATTTTTATTTGTATATTTATTTGTTTTTATTTATTTTATTTATTTGTTTGTTTTTATGTATTTTTTTATGTTTTTAATACATTTTATATTTTTTTATTTATGTATTAGTATTTTTAGTTTATTTATTTGTATTACTTATTTGTATTTTTCATATGTATTTGTTTATTTGTTTTTATTTGTATTTATTTTATTTATTAACTTTTATATGTTTATCAGTATTTTTTTATTCATTTATTTTTTTGCATTGCACTAAATCAGTGCAACACTACAAGAATACTGCGTTACAGTACAAACCTAAAAAGAGATGCTCCTAAAAATAATTATGATACATCTTGTGTTCCCATAAACTGAAATGAAAGCATTGCCTTTCTAAACGCATTGGGGAAAACATTTTCAGATCCTCGTGTTAAGAGATTCAAAACTTCTCTCCATCTTTATCTCGAAGCAGCATACCAAATTCCCATGAAAACTAAAGGCTGACCTTGTGGTCTTGTTCCTTTCTCATTATCTTAATGGCAGATACAGGCTATGCAATTGCTTTGCATTAGTCCAGCTCAGTTGAGAGATAGCAATAAATGGAATATTTCAATGCATACCTCTCGATTTTACACCCAAAAATGTATTGCACTTGTATTGCACTAGGTTGTGTTCATGCGCAATGGACTGTTGTATTAAACATGTTCTGGTTTTGATTCGGTTGGACGGTCTGGTAGAACAAATTAGCTAGCCGTGGTCTGGCGGTCTGACGTGTTGCAAGGAAGCCTGGAGCTCCCTGTGCTTGTACTCCTGTTGTGTTGTATAACAGCGTCTGCTCGGCCTCCTGCATAATGCAAGTCTCATGTCATGGCTGATCTGCTCCGCTTTCTCTGCTGTTCGGAGTGTTGGGAGGTCAGATGCTGATAAATGGATGCACGATTGTTGAAAAGATGCCCAATCTGCAGAGCGCAAACTTTCACAGAGCGTTGAAATTTAAGGCGAGATACTGCACGCTGTGAATATTATCTGTTAATTAACAACGGATTTTGTGGTGCGCAAGTGTTTTCTGTTTATTTGCAGTTGTGAATTGCTTTATGGGATGTCGATCTCTGCTCTGTCGACTTTTGATGTTACAAATTCACGATAGAGTGATGTTAGTAGTTTTAAGAAATAATATATTGAGAACCAAGTTTGTAATATGGGCGTCACGGTGGTGCAGTGGGTAGCATGATCGGCTTACAGCAAAAAGGGTTGCTGGTTGAAGCCTCTGCTGGGTCAGTTGGTATTTCTGTGTGGAGTTTGCATGGGTAACACTTTATTTCGATGGTCCATTTGAGTATTAGTAGACTGTCTACTTAATTCTGTTTATACTGACATTCAGGCCCAATCCCAATTCTCCCCCTTAGCGCGTTCATGCGCTTCATGCGTTTTGCGCGTTCACGTCAAGGGGTAGTGGTGTCCCAATTCTCTTTAGCTTGAAGGCGTAGGGCTAAGGGCACGGGGTATACACCCATTCGAACAAAGATTTTTCAGGACCACACTTAAAACGGAGGGGTAAGAAAATTACCCAGAATGCACCTGCCACAGCGGCAGGATAGCTGAACCCGGAAGTAAGGAGATCCACAAATTAGTGTTTTTTGTCATTATTACAAATTTTCACGACAAACAAACACGTTTTAATATATTCATAACCGCGTTCATGTTTTACCGTCATGCTTAAAGGGCACCTTTGATGAAAAATCTACTTTTTAAGCTGTTTGGACAGTCATATGTGTAGTTATAGTGTATAGACGGTCATTTTGGGGTGATATAAACACACCCAGTCGGTTTTGAGATCGACCGCAACTTGACGTAGGAGTGCGGTCCCCCCCGCCCACCGAATTGATTGACAGCTGCGTATTAACATGTCTCCGTAGTAACGCGTATAATCATATCAACAAGACAGGACGTGCGCAAAACAACCGGGAATAAAAGGTCTGTTCAGTTCGCGAAGGTCATCAATCATCATCAAATGTGATCAAGAGTGAGTTTCACAAGTTTAACACGTGTTTAAAACAGTGCATGTTTGTAATGAACTACAGCGATTTACTTCAGCTTTACTTCATCACCACAGCCACGTGTCAGCAAAAAAGACGCTTCAATCTCGGTTTGTTGACATTAAATCAGGTTTATTGTGTACATTACCATAACAGAAATCCACACAGCAGTGGACATTAGCCCGTATCCTTTCACATTTGCTCGCAAAAGCGCGCGCTGTCTGTGTGTACGCGCGCACGTGCGTGCGTGCTTGAACGAACTCTATAACTGCATTGTGTGTGACTCATCGTTGCAGCTCCTTAACAAACACATTAAACAGTCATTGGTAAAGTTCTTACTGTTGTATTTCTCACAAACGTAGTGAGATCTGCTTCTCTTACACCTGTTCCTGTTGCGTCTGTCTGTCTGACGCAGCCGAGGGCGGAGATTGGGGCACGCTGACGGGAACGGTGGGCGGGGAGGACTATTCTTAAAGGGCCAGTGCAAAAAACTGGAAAAATTTGATTAGAGCTATAATGGAACGACTTTAGAGAGCTATAATTAATAATCTGATGGGTATTTTGAGCTGAAACTTTACAGACAAATTCTGCTGACACAAAAGACTTATATTAACTATAAAAAAAGGGGTCATGTATGTGCCCTTTAAAAAAAAATGCAAATGCTGTTTGGAAATGAGCTTTTTACTGTGTCTGCTATAATGTTAATGTTGTTTTCGTGTGTTTACATAGATCAGTATGGCCACAGAGTAAATGCACAGTACAGTTCTGCGTTTTAGCATGAAAACGATCCGCGTCCACACTAGCGTTTCACCCAGCGTTTTCTGAACAAATCTCCGTCCACACTACTCCACCAGAAACGTATATCACGTGACCATTCGCACACTCTGGGGATGCATGTTCAAGTATAAACAGGAAGCATGTGTCTCGCTCGGCGTTCTAAATAGGGCTTACGCCGCTTGAAACGCGATCGATTGGCGAGTGCTCGAACAGTAGCTTGTAGCTTTAAATATCTAGTCAAATATTATTTACTGTCATCATGGCAAAGATAAAATAAATCAGTTATTAGAAATGAGTTATTAAAACTATCATGTTTAGAAATGTGTTGAAAATCTCTCCATTAAACAGAAATTGGGGGAAAAAATAAACAGGGGGGCTAATAATTCTGACTTCAACTGTACATATCGCTGACATTACAAGTTACATTTATCCAGTGGTTGTTTATCTAAAACTGACCAACCAAATAGGGGCCTTACTAACTTTAGCCCTGCCTCCCCAGTAGTTGCTGTTCTGTTATTGGCTAGAGTGGCCAACAGGCAAACTCTCAGCTGAGAATAAACACGAATAACGGGAGTCGAATAATGACAACAGCCAATCAAAGTCAGAATATCTAATTATGTCTTAGTCTTTATTAGAATTAATTAGGCCTCGTTTGGTCTTGATGCCCAGTTCCGATTGGTTGCCTAAATCTGATTTGTTTGCCTGTCCGTTTACACGGTCTTTTAATCGTGACCCATATCCTATTCATGTGTTTACACTTGGCATATAATTTACGACGTCGCGTAAATTATATGCGTAAAGGTGGGTTCTAGCATGTGCGCTACACTAGCCACGATGGAAGAAATTGTCTTGCTTTTAGCTCTGCGAAATATGCGAAGTTCATCCAACTTTTTAAAATGAATTCAAGGTGGAGGAGGAGGGAAAGGGCCGTCATCGCAGCTCGTGCCTGTGGTTTATATATGGTGTCCTTCTCTGACTCATCTCCACACAGGGCAAGAAGGCAGGTCACTTCTGCCATCGACCACTGACCACTTTCCTCCTCCATGTTTCCTCTGTTGTTGTTGTTGTTGTTGTTGTTGTTGTTTACCGCGTCGGCATCTCCACACACGCTCTTCATTATGGGTCATCAAACCGCGGAGAAGTACCTTATTGTCGCAAGTTTAATGACGTACAAAATGGAGCGCCTCAATAAACCCATCTGCCTGTTTACTTGACAGTCGCATCGTCACATATCTGATTTATTTCCACATATGAGGGAGGCCGGAAACCTATCTCTGAATATCTAAATGTATGCGTTTATTTAGTGTTTAAGCGATCATAACAGATCTGATCTGTGTCACATATGTGCAAAAAATCTGAAATTTTTCGGTCACATTTCACTGGCCGTGTAAACGGGGCCTTAGATCTGATAAAATGTCTTTTGTTTATTGTACTACCATTAAATAAATAAATGATTTAAAAACAGCTAATACAATTAGCATTTTATCTAGGGAAATGCTAAGGAATATCATTATCGCAAAACTCAACAACAATATAGCACATTTTCCAGCCCTAATTGTAACACTGACTGACATTTTGATTGATTGTTCTTTGTAAAAATATTAATAATAATTCAAATAAATAAAGCAAAATAAAAATAAAGTCTGGTGATTGCAGCTGCTACATAAGTAAAGATTTCTAATACTTGAAACAACACGCGCTATAAAAAGTCAAACCCGCCCCAACATCTGACAATTTTCCAGTGCGTGGAGAATTGTTAGACAGTGCTGTGCTTGTTGTGTCTTGCCTTAATGTCAGCGTAATCCTATTTGACCATGTTATTTTTTTAAAGAATTGGACTGTTCAGTTTAGTCTGCAATATATTTCACTTGAATGAACAGTCAGTCGATCCTTCAAGTTGTTCAGGGTGGCCTTCTGTTGTGTTCCGCAGACGAAGGAATGCTGATAACCAAACGCTTTGTTCCTATGATACAGTAGTGTGACAGGGTTTGCCTCCTTAATGATTTCTTATTTTCTATGCATGTTTGTCACACTTTAATGTTTCAGATCATCAAACAAAGTTAAATATTAGTCAAAGACAGCACATCATCCAGTGTTGAAATGAAGGTTTTTATTATTAAGGAAAAACTAAATCCAAATCTACATAGACCCTTTGTGAAAAAGTGTTTGCCCCCTAAATTTAATAACTAATTAGCCCTCACTTAATCTGGATTTATACAGGGAGTGCAGAATTATTAGGCTAATGAGTATTTTGACCACATCATCCTCTTTATGCATGTTGTCTTACTCCAAGCTGTATAGACTGGAAAGCCGACTACCAATGAAGCATATTAGGTGATGTGCATCTCAGTAATGAGAAGGGGTGTGGTGTAATGACATCAACACCCTATATCAGGTGTGCAGAATTATTAGGCAACTTCCTTTCCTTTGGCAAAATGGGTCAAAAGAAGGACTTGACAGGCTCCCAAAAGTCAAAAATAGTGAGATATCCTGCAGAGGGATGCAGCACTCTTAAAACTGCCAAGCTTCTGAAGCGTGATCATCCAACAATCAAGCGCTTCATTCAAAATAGTCAACAGGGTCACAAGAAGCGTGTGGAGAAACCAAAAACAACTGCCCATGAACTGAGAAAAGTCAAGCGTGCAGCTGCCAAGATGCCACTCGCCACCAGTTTTGCCATATTTCAGAGCTGCAACATCACTGGAGTGCCCAAAAGCACAAGGTGTGCGATACTCAGAGACACGGCCAAGGTAAGAAAGGCTGAAAAACCACCACCACTGAACAACACACACAAGCTGAAACGTCAAGACTGGGCCATGAAATATCTCAAGACTGATTTTTCTAAGGTTTTCTGGACTGATGAAATGAGAGTGAGTCTTGATGGGCCAGATGGATGGGCCCGTGGCTGGATCGGTAAAGGGCAGAGAGCTCCATCCGACTCAGACGCCAGCAAGGTGGAGGTGGAGTACTGGTTTGGGCTGGTATCATCAAAGATGAGCTTGTGGGGCCTTTTCGGGTTGAGGATGGAGTCCAGCTCAACTCCCAGTCCTACTGCCAGTTTCTGGAAGACACCTTCTTCAAGCAGTGGTACAGGAAGAAGTCTGCATCCTTCAAAAAAACATGATGTTCATGCAGGACAATGCTCCATCATAGCGTCCAAGTACTCCACAGCGTGGCTGGCAAGAAAGGGTCTAATGACATGGCCTCCTTGTTCACCTGAACTGAACCCCATAGAGAACCTGTAGCCCATTGTCAAATGTGAGATTTGTCTGGGAGGCTGTGGTTGCTGCTGCACGCAATGTTGATGGTGAACAGATCAAAACACTGACAGAATCCATGGATGGCAGGCTTTTGAGTGTCCTTGCAGAGAAAGGTGGCTATATTGGTCACTGATGTGTTTTTGTTTTGTTTTTGAATGTCAGAAATGTATATTTGTGAATGTTGAGATGTTATATTGGTTTCACTGGTGAAAATAAATCATTGAAATGGGGATATATTTGTTTTTTGTTAAGTTGCCTAATAATTCTGCACAGTAATAGTCACCTGCACACACAGATATCCTCCTAAAATACCTCAAACTAAAAACAAACTAAAAACTACTTCCAAAAATATTCAGCTTTGATATTAATGAGTGTTGTGGGTTCATTGAGAACATGGTTGTTGTTGTTCAATAATAAAATGAATCCTCAAAAATACAACTTGCCTAATAATTCTGCACTCCCTGTAGTAGTATTGTATGCATTTTAGGTGCAAATCCAAAACACGGGTATAGTGTTGTGTATTCAGGGATCCTTCCGGGACTGGATCGTACTACTGCTTGAACACAGATCTTTTACCGACACATGATGGATTTTTCAATTCAATGAAAATAACACTCAGGTTTTTACACATTTAAATGAGAGTTTGACCTTCATCTTTACCTTCCAGCTGAGTCAAGCTGAATAACTGCGTGGTGGTGATTTTCAAATCAGCATACAGTATTTAACATAACGCCCTGCAGAAAAGTCACATATACATCTCTTTTACTGCCCGCTGCACTCCGCCACCCGTCCTGTAAAAGGCGGGAGATGAAACAGGCCATCAATAACCTCCTATGATGAATCTGAGCGTGTTTTATAAGAACAATCTGAGCGAGGTCCATCAAGGGTCATCGCCTGAAAACCCTGCAGAACCGCAGCCACAAAACGCACTCATGCAAAAAATGGATATCCACAGAGAATGTGCAATACATTACGGCCACCGCTGAGAGAGATGGGCTTCCTCGTACAGACGATCGATACGCACATCAGCATTCACAGCCAGCACTCCTCGCACTTCTCCTGCTTTGTTTTAGGTGTAAAGAGAGGTCGCGGTGGACTATTGGGTTATGAACATAGTTAAGAATTATTAGCCCTACTGGGAATATTCTTTTTCAAATATTTTCCAAATGATAAATAACAGAGCAAGGAACTTTTCACAGTATTTCCTTTAACATGTTTTCTTCTGGAGAAAGTCTTATTTGTTTTATTTTGGCTAGAATAGAAGCAGTTCTAGGGTGCTTTCACATCTGTGGTTCGGTTCATTTGGTCTAGACCAAGGGCAACAAATAATACATTGTAGTATTGAACCAGTGGTCCGAACCAGTTGAAAAGAACTAAAATGCAGTCATGTGACTAAATCCACGTCACTCATTGGCCAGATGTTATTGAACGTATTTCCTAAACTGCTTTTCGATTGGTCAGAATTAACATGCGGGAAAATGTCTATGGAACTCTCTCAGGTGAACAAACCGGCAGACACAGAATGTCGCTGCACTGGCTGACTGTATCCCTGGTCATAGTATACTATATAGTTTATATACATCGCTTTAGACAAACTACGCATTTCGAGAATGAAGCGCGCTGTCAACAAATATTTTCCCTCCAAACCCCATAAGATGGGACAGCACATCGGACTACGGCAGCTGGATTAGTCCAAAAAAGCACAGTAATTTTTGCAGTTGGGTCTGTTTTATTTCAGATCATGTTCTCACCACAAACGGAACTGTTCCAGGGTTCGTTTGAAAGCGTACAGAGATTGAACAGGTGGTCTCGGTACACTTCTTTTGGTCTGCTTCTGGTGTGCACTACACTTCAGTGCGATTCAACCGATCTAAATAAGGGGCCGATCACACCGAACATGCTTTTTTTGAATTTCACAATATTATAATTTTTTTTTAAAGAGCCCCTATTATACATTAAAAAGGGTCATATTTTGGTTTCGGGGGTCTCCAACAGCAGGCTAATATGCATGCATGGTCAAAAAACACTTTCATTGTCTTATAATCTGCATTTATTTTTACCTCATTATTCCAGCGACTCCTATATGAATCGTTCAGCGATTCATTTGATCCAAAACCCCTCCTTAGCGCGATGCTAAACTGCACTGATTGGACCGATGACCCAGTCTGTTGCGACATCATTGGTCGACATCATTCAGCGTGAGAGAATGCCCACCACGGCTTATCAATATTGAAGTAGTCATAGTGTGTGTGTGAGCATATCTGCCAACACTCGTTTTTCCCAGGAGTCGCCCGTATTTCAGACACCTCACCCCCGAAACTAACCCCCCGGTCTCCCAGCATATCACTTTATTCTAAACCAGAAGTAAAAACAGCGACACACATGCAGAATTAATGCACACAGCGGCAAAAGCTGAACCATTATGAAACAGGACCGCCGCACGTGTGTAGGAGAGCTGATTTAGCCATAGCAACAACAAACAGCAAAGGAACGCAGCTCAAACGCATTTTAATCTATAAACAAAGCGGCACGCATCGCATTTACAACGTGCTTTTAGACGCGATATGAGAATACAAGTTAACCAGATACACTACAAGCTGATACAAGTTACAAAACACAATTAAATACATCATTTACAAGCTGGAGAAAACAATGAGGCGACCGTTTTAATAGCATCTGCTCCGCATCTGACACCTTCAAACGTCACCGCGCGTTCACTGCGTGTCAGGATCGCCTTCTGAGGCACAAGTCATTTATTAAATGAAGAGAAGATTGACTCAGCTTCTCCTACTGTAGCAAATTACATTTTTACTGTTGATATTTGGCGCCAGTTAATCACGATTTTGTCCGCTTTGACTCGTTGGATGGAAATGCTGCTTTATTTTATACTTTATTTTTATCTTTTATACTATAATCCAGTTTTGTGCATAAAGTTTATTCGCATTTTTGGATGGAAACACAGCTAGTATGGCGTGAAATGACCCAAAACGGCAGAAACATGCTACAATGTATCATTCGTTGCCCTTGGTCTGGACCAAATGAACCGAACCACAGATGTGAAAGCACCCTTATGGCCCGTTTCCACTGAGTGGTACGGTACGGTTCGGTACGCTTTTAAGGCCATTTCCACTGTCTAAAAGCGTACCGAACCGAACCGTACCGTACCCCTTTTTGGTCACCCTTTCGAAAGGGTACCAAACCCAGAAAGCGAGCCAAAAGGCGGAGCTACACGCGCAGCTGAACGCCATTGGCTTACAGAGATACGTCATTTGCTCAGGCAACAAGCAGAATGAAAACAAAGGACCCGCCATGTTTAATACACAGCCGAGAGGCAATGCTCCGAAATAATATCAGCATATAATAACGAGCCATGGTCGACCCGAGCTCAAACAAACATTGTCGTCGTCTTGAACGGCCACAGAGCTGAGAGAAGAGCGGATTGTTATGGGTTACGAGCTCATAAGCGCGAGGGCGAGTGCTTTCGCTTTGTCGCTTGCGATCGCGTGCGCGTCAATGTTTGAAATAACAAAGTTCTTAACCTGGACTATTATAAACTGGGAATGACGGAGTTACTCTCTAACGAGAGAATAATGACGGAGAGGCTACATGTGCTGGTGAAGATAAAAGACACAGATGAGAGGTTTGCACAGACGGGGCTCTATTTCGTATTGTTTTTGAACCTAAATAAGGCATACATGTCTGCTGTGTGTAGTTTTTCTGTAATTTGGTAACATCGGAGACTGTGTGGGGCTGTGTGTTCATATATGCTGCATTTATTTATTTATTTGATATAATTGCGGACCTGCAGTTATAATCAGATCATGTTCAGTCAGTAATGTCATTTTTACACCAATGTTTTTGTGTATAATAAAGCATCTGTTTTGTGAGAAGTGCTTCTCGTATGATTTTTGAACGACCCATAAAGCTTTACTGTAGACATTTCCTCGAGCGAAAATGACGTCGACAAACTTTCTGTCGTATACCACGCCCATCAAAAGAGTACCCTTTTGCAGTGGAAACGCAAGCCTGATAAAGGTGACCCGTACCGACCCGTACCGTACCGTACTGTACCACTCAGTGGAAACGGACCATAAGTTAAGCTAATTAATCTAGTTTAGTCTTCAAATTGCACTTTCAGCCGAAAGTTAGTATCTTGCAAAATAACTAGTGCAATATTATGTTCTGTCATCACGGCAAAAGAAATAAGTTATAAGTAGTTAATTATTAAAACTATCATGTTTAAAAATGTGTTGAAAATCTCAAAGGGGATATATTGGAAACATAATTAAAATTAAACAGAAGGGCTAATAACGTTGTCTATATACAGTATATATACACAATATTCCAGGTAGCATTTCACTCTAAAATAATAACGCAAAAAGAAAGCACATTTTCGGGACTACTACTTCATTCTCATGCAAATTAAGCACATTATTTTCGTACTTTTCAGCTGAGACACGACCTGAATATGTTCTTGGGAAGATTTTGACCATTATAACCCGATGCAGCGCCGCGACTGACAGTGAATTAGCGTGATAAGCACACATCATTAATCTTGATCATCCGTCATGGCAGGCTTAATTACGAGGGAGGGACGAGTCACTAAACAAGAACATCAGCTAAACACACAGGGTTTCCTTTCATTTCCGCATCTGAAGTAACTCTCAGTCAGTAACTGCAGCAGGAGATCGGCAGGACTTATAGGGATCAAGCTCTGGGTTTTTTTGGGTTCATGCACACGTCAGGTTGAGCGATTGTCTGAGTCATTGATCAGCAGCATGCCTCAGTCCACTGATACACAGACAAAAAAAAAACAAAAACGAGACAAAGGGTACACTCTGACCATTATGCATTACTGAGAATGTGCTCCGCAATGCTGATTATTTCCATTAGCAGAACAGGAAAACACATTTGATGTGTGTTGTTTAAGCATGCAAATACATCACACACAATTATTTGGTAATCTGTAACATTTCTACAGTGAAAAACAGGCAGCTGCCAGATCATTACCATTAAAAATTCGGTAGAAAATTCATTAATTTTCCGTCGGCTTAGTCCCTTATTTATCAGAGGTTTCCACAGCAGAATGAACCGCCAACTTATCTAGCATATGTTTTATGCAGCAGATGAAATCAGTCATCTGCACTTCAATAACTGTCTGGTTTAGCTCAGCTACCAAATCTGACCTTCGAAGACTACGTCGAAAAGTTGGGACTGCTGAGCGAATCATTGATACAACCCTCCCTACTCTCCAAGAACTGCACTCATCCAGAGCGAGCAGAAGGGCTGCCAGAATCACTCTGGACCCCTCACACCCAGCACACTGCCTCTGTGAACTGTTACCTTCTGGTGGACGCTACAGAGCACTGCGCACCAGAACAGCCCGACACAGAAACAGTTTCTTCCCCAGGCGATCCATCTCATGAACACTTGATGATAATAATCGTGGAACCAACATCACTACTTGATATACACTTTTATACACACATACACTTATTTAACAACACACTTTACATGCCAATTTGCACATAACAGCTACACATATAGTGTTTTATATAGTAATACGGCTGTACATACACTTGTCCATTTGTATATCTGCATTTAACACTTACTCCTATTGTTAAATATATTTATTATCTGTTCTTTGTCCTGTCTCTGTAATTCTGTTGCACTGTAGAAGCTCTGTCACCACAACAAATCCCTCGTATGTGTGAACATACCTGGCAATAAAGCTCTTTCTGATTCTGATTCCCTTACGATCGCAACCCAATGCTGGGAAACAGCCATACTCAATATTTAGCTTACCCAATTCACCTTTAGCACATAACTTGTGAGGGAAACTGGAGCACCCAGAGGAAACCCAAAAACATGCAAACTCCACTCAGAAATCCCAACTGATCCAGCCGGGACTCAAACCAGTGACCTTTTTGCTGTGAGGCGACATTGCTAACCACTGATCCACCTTACTGCCCTTTCGGTAGAAAATAAATGACTAAATTTTACAGTAAACTACTGTACTTCATTAATTTATAGTATTATATGTCACTGTTTGGAAATATACGGAAGTCCTAAGAGGCCATGCATTAAAAGATTTTTTCTCTCTTGTTATGTTGTGATCATGACTTAATAATTTCGTGATCTCGACATAACAAAAAGTTCTGCTTATTCTGACTTCCGTAAGCAAACACCTACGAAACATCATGGACAAACGCATTTGCTTTTATTTTGACCAGGGACTGAGTCAAACTGAGACAGCTCTATGCCTTTCAGTAATTGACAATTTCTGAGAGTATTTCATTTTTAGTTTATTCAGACCCAAGAAATGGAGGGAAAATGAGTGTAAATTTGGCAGGAGCCCCTGTGTGTGTTTGACGTGTCATGTGAGCAATATCACAACCCAACCCGGTCAAACAATAACAAAGTTGAGGAGAAATTGCTAATTCCCTTCAAAGTCAGGTGAGCAAATATGGACATTTCTACCCCATTAAAGGCTTCTTTCTCGTTATGTAGTTAATAACAAAAGATATACGACGTGTTTTTGGGTGTGAGACGTAGTTTGGACAAAGTTGTCGGCGATTCTTCCTATTTTGAAGTCATGCAGTGTGAAACTCCCTGTCGCCGATCCATCTTACAGTGTAAACAAAGCAGCGACAGAACACTAGCCCAGATAGTCATGTAGAGTGAACACATCTGTGACACGACTACCCTGAAAATCATGCAGTCTGAACTCGCCATTACTAGGCTTTCTAGAAACATCCTTGCAGGTGTGTTGAGGCAAGCTGGAGCTAAAATCTGCAGGACACCGGCCCTCCAGGACCGAGTTTGGACACCTCTGGTCCAGATAAAGTCAAAACAACAAATATATTTATGTTGCTTCAACTTATTTTTAATAAGTTAATCAGGTTTCATATAAGTTATACAAAGTTTAACTTAATATTTTGTCTATTTGATGTAAGTTAAGATGACTATAAATGTTAATTTGAATCAACTAAACAATTGAAGAGATTTTTATTTAGTGTGCTAGGTATATACTATAAACAAACTATACAAGTTTCCCAGGGATGGGTTGCAGCTGGAAGGGCATCCGCTGCATAAAACAAGTGCTGGATAAGTTGGCGGTTCATTCCGCTGTGGCGACCCCGGATTAATAAAGGGACTAAGCCAAAAAGAAAATGAATGAATGAATGAGTTTACACAAGACATTCCTAGAGGAAACCCACGCCAACACAGCGAGAACATGTAAACTCCACATAGAAATGCCAACTGGCCCAGCCGGGACTCAAACCAGTGACCTTCTTGCTTTGCGGCGACAGTGCTAACCACTGGGCCACCGTGCCACCCCACAGCTAAACATTGTTTCATTATTGAGTCCTTGTAAGACAGAGTACGTAAAGTGTCCGGTGTATATGGAGAGGTGGATCTGGATCAAGAATCCTCTGCGTAAAAACATATGCCAGAGTAATTGGCGGTTCATTCTGCTGTGGTGACCACTGATAAATCAGAAACTAAGCCGAAGGATAATGAGGATCTGGATCAATGGATCCATAGGATTCATCAACAAAATCTTCTCAGGACCACTAACGAAATTCCATCATAATATGTAACCGACTCTAATGGGATCCAATAAACATCCTCTGAAAATCTGCCAAGAGTCAAATAAGATCCGTCGGATGAGCAGGACTCGTGCCAAATTATGATACACACACACACACACACACACACACACACTCAACTAGCGATTCCTTTGGGATTTTTTGACTATTAATTAATTATCCAGAGAACATGATGATTATCTTCTGGTGTACGGAAAGTCATCTAGACAAGGTTGTTTTGTTCTCTAAATTACCATATTATTATTGATGATAGAGACTATGTACATGTTTATGTGTTGATTCAGTCTGACACGCTGCCACTATAAGCAACCCAGAAAAAAAATCATCCTTTATTCAGTGCACAGAAGAAAAGATTCAGCAAGAAGACAAGTGACCCAATTACCCTGTAATGGACTCTGGGTGGTCTTTCAGGTGACATATGGAAGTCATTCCCGCAGACGGAGAGATAACACTTCAAAGAAATCAGCAGACAGCCACCTGAATCACAGACACCCGGATCACCATCACATCTGATGGAGTGACATTCACTCATATCGGACATCATCAGAAAAGAAAAAAGGGCTGTCAGGATATTACAATGATCCAGATCCATCTGTTCAGTGGGGCATTGCTATAGTGAAAATCTGCTGGACATAGCCATTAATGTGATATAATATTGATATACAGCTGTGTATATGTGGGAAGTCTAAATATTCGAAGTTTAAATATTTCTCAAATGATGTTTAAGAAAACAAGGACATTTTCACAGCAGTTGCTGTAATATTTCTTTAGGGGAAAGTCATATTTCTCTTAGTTGGGCTAGAATAAAAGCAGTCACACTTTATTTTGATGGTCCGTTTGTTGAGTTTAAGTTACATTGCAACTAATTCTCATTAGATTATAAGTAGACTGTTAGGTTGGGGTTAGGGTTAGTGTAAGTTGGCATGTGCTTGCAAAGTTTCTTATAGTCAGTTAAATGTCTGTTGAATGTCAGTATCAGCAGATATTAGGCAGACAGTCTACTACTAATAAAGTTTTACCCAGTTTTCATTTATTTATTTTTAAATTAAATTTAAATCAATATTATAAGCCCCTTTAAGCTGAATAGTGCTCTCTAAAAAATATGCTGCTCATTTAAATTTTGTTCACCATGCTGCCACAAAAAGTAGTTATTAAAAATATTATATTAAAAAAAACATGTTGAAATAAACATTCATTTTTAAATAGATATATATAAATAAGGCATGGGCCGGTATAAGATTCTGACGGTATGATAACCTTTGATAAAAATATCAAGGTTTCTCGGTATTGTGATTACTGCTCTCTAAAATATATATATATATTTTTAAAGGCCTGGGTAAAAAAAAAAAACACAATTTTGAACACAAAATATTTTGAGAAACATTTTAAATATTTTGGAGCAGTAAACATGTCAGGCTAAATAACTCAAATAAATCATTGACTTCTGCTGTCTTCGATATTTTCAAAAACACAGATTTCTTTACAATTTAAAGTGGCATCTTTGGATATCTTTTCTGCTGGAAATACTGTTGTCCCTAAAGTGTAAATAAGAAATCTTACACATACCTTAGGAACGGTACAGCAGTAAATTGATGATTTTAAAAACCTTGACTTTTCCAAACCGAGATATACCTTGAAAACGTTTACCGTCCCATGCCTAATATATATATATATATATTATATATATATACACATACACACACACACACACACACACACACACACACACACACACACACAGTATATATACACACTCACTGGCTACTTTATTAGGTACTTTATTAGGTTTTTTATAAAGTTTCTATTCAAATTTGTCAATCAAGTGTAATTAAAATCAATATTGAAATGTAAAGTCAAAGTATGAATTGCAAAAGTGAACAAATAGACTTTCCCTACCAGCAAACATTAATTAATTAAAAGAAACTGACTCCAAATATAAAAGCAGATCCTTATGCGCTGTCATCAACAAAGACTGAATCTCAGAGGAATATCCACAAGATAGATGTAAACATCGCTAAGTGTAGCTCTGACAGGGACTCTTTTAAATGACTGAAAACTGGCTGTGAGTGCAGTATATACAGTAAATCACCGTTTGTGATCATTACTCTGTATTGATCTGTTGATATTCATTTTCTTGTCGGCTTAGTTCCTTTATTAATCAGGGGTCGCCACAGCGGAATGAACCGCCAACTTATCCAGCATATGTTTTGCCTTTCCAGCTGCAACTTATCACTGGGAAACATCCATACACACATACACTACGGACAATTTAGCTTACCCAGTTCACCTATAGCGTATGTCTTTGGACTTGGGGAAACCGAAGCACCCGGAGGAAACCCACACCAACACGGGGAGAACATGCAATATCCACACAGAAATGCCAACTGACCCAGCCGAGGCTCGAACCAGCGACCTTCTTGCTGTGAGGCGATTGTGCTACCCACCATGAGGCCCCTGCTCTGTTGATATGTAATCCTATATATTGGTAACTTGAAACAGATGGAAATATGACTGGACTGTGCTGCGTTTCTATGAGGATTACAGTGTAGCTGCCATTACAACCCAATGTTTTTGGCTTGCCAGGACTTACAGGTCACGTGATTGAAAACGATCAATACACTGAAATAATTCTTACTCCGAGATACTGATAAAAATAGCAAGGAATTACCATAGAGTATGCCTAAAAACACTGTAATGCCATCGTGCTGCTTTTCCGCAAGTATTGTGGTTCCATGATTTAAGACATGCCTTTGAGCTGTGAAGTTGTATGCAATTTCTTTGAGACGCTTCAAACAGTTTAGCCTCACTAAACCCCGGGGATCCTTGACGAGTCTCTATCTTCGCAGTCAAGTGCTTGGTAATCGCTTATGTTGATTCCAGAGCTCAGCCGAGCCAGATTTATGATGGACCTGCAGCAATAAAACTCCACCATTGCTTTAGTTTTTTCAGTGTGACATTCAGGACATCAACGAGAGCACGACGAAGCCCTAAGATGCTTACTATCTGTGTGGGGGAGATAATTAACTCTAGTGCGCTGCCTGTGTAGGGCGTATTTTAAGGGAGGGGAATAGGTCGTAGGAAGTAATACAAATATACAGTATGCTGGTGATTCTACAACTGTGGCTACATTTTGAGTCTCCAAGATAATCCTATTATTACCAACAAACTTTAACGAAGCAGTTGTGAATAATAACAACACAAATTATATCAAGTTATCTCTAAAAAGAATGTTTTATGTGTATTTAGGGACATTTTGTCTTGAAAATGTTAACTTTAGGACACCCACTAGACTTATTTTTGACCGTCTCTGCCTCCAGCATCATACACTCAAGTCTAATTGTCGTATTTTTGTGTGTTTATTCTACTAAGTTAAATAAACATTTGCATGAAGCTTACGTTTTTATATTTCAGAAATAAAAAATAAACACTCACTGGTTAAAGCATGGCCAAGACGATCTGCGGCAGTTCAAATCGAGCATCAGAATGGGGAAGAAAGGTGATTGAAGTGAAATTGAAGAAGGCATGGTTGTTGGTGCCAGACTGGTCTGAGTATTTCAGAAACTGCTGATCTACTGGGATTTTCACGCACAACCATCTCTAGGGTTTACAGAGAGTTGTCTGAAAAAGAGAAAATCAGAATCAGAAAGAGCTTTATTGGCAGGTATGTTCACACATACGAGGAATTTGTTTTGGTGACAGAGCTTCTACAGTGCAACAGAATTACAGAGACAGGACAAAAAACAGATAATAAATATATTCAAAAAAAAGAAGTAAGTGTTAAATGCAAATATACTAATTGACAAGTGTATGTACAGGCATATTACTATATACAATGTTATATGTGCAGCTGTTATGTGTGGCATGTAAAGTGTGTTGTTAAATAAGTGTATGCGTGTGTAAGAGTGTATAGCAAGTAGTGATGCTGGTTCCACGATTATTATCATCAAGTGTTCATGAGATGGATCGCCTGAGGGAAGAAACTGTTTCTGTGTCGGGCTGTTCTGGTGCGCAGTGCTCTGTAGCGTCCACCAGAAGGTAACAGTTCACAGAGGCAGTGTGCTGGGTGTGAGCGGTCCAGAGTGATTCTGGCAGCCCTTCTGCTCGCTCTGGATAAGTACAGTTCTTGGAGAGTAGGGAGGGTTGTACCAATGATTCGCTCAGCAGTCCCAACTATTCGACGTAGTCTTCGAAGGTCAGATTTGGTAGCTGAGCTAAACCAGACAGTTAT
>CAIGQQ010037750.1:6251096-6274346 GCA_903798035.1 Danio albolineatus | reverse complement strand
CTGAGGATCTATGTCTACTAAGCTATCAGATTTGAACTAGGTTTGTTAGATTTGTTAAACAAATGTTCATTTTGATGGTACAGTAATTTTAATGCAAGTCTTGGTGAATGTTCTTTCTTGGCAGAATAACACTTGCATTAAATCTTCACTTGATTAAAATATTCTTAAACGTACTATATTATATTCTTAAACATACTATATTAAATTCTTAAAGATACTATATTATATTCTTAACCTTACTATATATTATATTTATAAATTGGGACATTAGTTTGGTTGTGTTGTACCTTTGAAATTTGCAAAATAGTCTTTAAAAATCAACTTGAAAAAGAATCGGGATAAAAATCGTGAATCGTGATTTCCCCAGAAAAAAACGTGATATGATACTTTTTCCATATCGCCCACCCCTATGTTGTACCCCAAATGCATAGAGGTTTTAGTAAAAAAATATAATGAACTATTCTCTATTTTTATATGTTTTAAGTATATTGGAGTAATTTTAGAAAAAGTCATCAAACTGGGTTCATACAGTCATGAAAAACCTGGAAAAGTTATGGAATTTTGACATGACATTTTCCAGGCCTTGGAAAACCTGAAAAAACAGACACTAACAAAATGAAAGGGTAGTCCATTCAAACAATACACAAGGGTTAAGAATTGTAATAACAATATATTTATGTATTTAAGCTGAAAATATTGATTAAGAATAATCTCAACTTTTCATGGACAGACTCTGCAAGACATATCACAACGGTAACGTTATTGTTGTTTTGCCCATCCCCGACCCCAATAATTTTAAGATTTATTGACGTCAGTAAAACCCCGGAAAACAACACATGTAGTCCATTTAGCCGTTCAATGCAGTTTTTGAAAATGTATATTTTTTGTAGTGGAATTTGGTGGAGATTTGTAACTTTGTAGATATTTTTCTATGCCCAAACCTACACTACACACTGACTAACACATTCATAAAAGCTTAAAAAAGCATAATAGGACCCCTTTAAACTCTGTAATTTGAGGTTTGGTGTTGGTTCGAGAAGCAGATGTTCACATGTTGTTTGCGCTTTCGTGCAGTATTCGCTGCTATATTTATGGTGTTGTGATTTTTAAAGTCGACATCTTATCTCTAACCGTATGGACCCATCGGACACGCTTCCATACTGTCATGTTTGTGGTAAAATTCATCATATCTGCTCCTCGAACAGCGTCAGCGACTTACAAAACATCCAGGTTTCACTGCTAATGACACGTCTTGGTGCTTTCAAAAGCAGGTTGGCTAATTCAGACTAAAGGTTGCACAACATAAAAGTCAAACAAAGATATTTTGGCTTTAATCAGTCCAGAAACAGAAGTGAGATAAGCTTTCCTTTGCTGCGTCAGATTATTGAAATAGATTATTGTGAGATGCATTAAAGAAACATCGAGTTCTTAGTTCTGATGGCACGCCATGCTCACTTCTTGACACATCTTGTGCTGTTATACTGCGTCATTAATGAGAAACTGATTCAATGACTGTGTTTTTGAGAAAGTGGCTCACCAGTAAAACTGAATGTTTCTTGAGAACTCATGATGTGCTGGTTATTTTGAGACTGTGTGTGTGTGTGTGTGTGTGTGTGTGTGTGTGTGTGTGTGTGTGTGTGATGCATAAACGAGAACACCCCCACACAGATATCTCTTTTTCCTATATTCTGTACTTTTGAAATAAGGTGGCAGCACGGTGGCTCAGTGGTTAGCACTGTTGCCTCATAGCAAGAAGGTCACTGGTTTGAATCCCAGCTGGGTCAGTTCTGTGTGGAGTTTGCATGTTCTCCCCGTGTTGGTGTGGGTTTCCTCCGGGTGCTCCGGTTTCCCCCCAGTCCTAACACATGGACTATAGGGGAATTGGGCTGTAGTGTATGAGTGTGTGTGAGTGTGAGTGGGTGTTTCCTGGTACTGGGTTGCGGGTGGAAGGACATCCGCTGCATAAAACATATGCTGGAATAGTTGGTGGTTCATTCCGCTCTGGCGACCCCTGAATAGAGGACTTAGCCAAAGGAAAATGAAGGAATGAATGAATATTGTCTATAGCAGTGGTTCTCAACTGGTTTGGCCATGGGACCCACCTTTTTACATGGTCATCAAGCCGCGACCCAAATTTTCAGGGACTATATTATAATTTTAGGAATTGTAATGAATTTATTTGTATTTATTTGTTAACATATACAGGTAGTGACAGATAAATCATAAGAAAATCACCAAGACTTACATAAAAAAATTTTTTTATTGATGTCAATGGACAAAATGTATCAAATTATACAAATATTACAAAGTACAATTGCGCATTTCAAAATAAACGTCCGGTATGAGTATTTCAAAATAAAAGTCCGTTATAAGCATTTCAAAATAAAAGTCCGATATACGCAAAATAAGTAAAAAATCAATGTTTTACACACACTCCGCGACCCACTAAAAATGTTCCCGCAACCCACTTTTGGGTCGCGACCCACCAGTTGAGAAACACTAGTCTATAGGATGCTTTAAAATAATATATTTGTAAATTATAAATTAAATTAGTCCAATCCAAAGGCAAAACTTGAGCCAATTTAATTAAATATTTTAAGATCACCGTCCGAAAAATAGTACACCCAAGGCAAAATATTAGGGTGTACTAATATTTTATGTTATAATATTTAATACTAATATTAAATACATCTTTATTTTAACTCATTTGAACTTAATATATTATTGAACTTAATATATATTATTTCTAATGATGTTCGGTGGCCAAACTGTTATTTTAATATGTATATTTCAAGAGTTCACGCTTGGATATTCATACATTCATTTTCTTTTCAACTTACAGTAGTCCCTTTATTAACTTGTCCAGCATATGTTTTACGCAGCCGATGCCCTTCCAGCTGCAATCCATTACTGGGAAACACCCATACACACTCATTCACACACATACACTACAGATAATTTTACCATACCCAATTCACCTATACCTCATGTCTTTGGACTTGAGGGGGAAACCGGAGCACCCGGAGGAAACCCACGCGAACACGGGGAAAACAGGCAAACTCCACACAGAAATGACAACTGACCCAGCTCGAACCAGCGACCTTCTTGCTGTGAGGCGACAGTGCTAACCATAAAAATAATATAGAAATAAATGGATTCTGAGCACTGTGTATTTGCTCTGTACAGGGTATTCCTGGTCCTAGTAGTTGTCGTAATTGCTGTGGTTTAACAACTGCCTCCTGTATGCTTTGTCATCTCATATTTCACAATCTTTGTTTGCTAAACATTTCTCAGCGGAGTGTGAGGCATGCTGGACACTTGTTCTACCCCTGAGTGAATAACAGAGGATCTGGTTTACATACATTTACATAGCTCTCCAGATTAAACAAATAATTGCTGTCAAAAGATTTCCAGTTTTGTTTATGGGAATGTTAAGTTTGTCTGGCTTTGCTGATGTGAGCAGGTTTGTCTGAAGGCATCTTAAAAATGTTGGTTGTGTAACATCTCATTATCTTCTCTTCTAATGCGTATAAAATGTTTCATTTCTATTCTCCTCAGTTTGCACATTAAAGGGCACCTATGATGAAAATCATCTTCTGTGAGCTGTTTAGACAAAACTGTGTGTAGCTATAGTGTGTCCACAGTCATATTGGAGTGATGTAAAGACAATAAGCCTCTTTTTTTTATTTGAATTGATTGACAGCTGCGTATTATCATGTCTCCATAGTAATGCATATAAACTAGGGCTGTCAAAATTAGCGCGTTAACGCACGCCGATTAATGTGAAATATTTAACTCGTTAGAAAAATGAACACATTTAACGCAGTGGCAGTTTTTTTTATTTCCTGTTGTGTCCGACGTGTGTTCAGGACCGGCGCGTCCATAGAGGCGACCTAGGCGGCCGACAAGGGCGGCAGAATAGTGAGCAAACCCCCCGGTCCTCACTTTAATCCGCGACACCTACCCCCTCCCTCCCGGTCCTCACGTTCATCCGCGAACCGCTCACTTTCTTTTTCACTTTGGGGTTGAGGGCGGCGTGATCACCGTTCGCCTAGAGCACCAGTTCAGCTCGCTCCGGCCCTGCGTGTGTTTAATGAGCAAAGGAATATTGATAAAGGATCATATGGATAATATGGATCATGTAAATGTACTCAGTGAAAGTGCCAGATGATGTCGCAAGCTGTCAAAGACAGCCCATTCCTCTCTAAGCTGATTCCAAGCACCCTCAAATGTTTCATTAAGTTTGACGTGTTTCCCCCCTACAGGCAACTTTTCGAAAGCGTCTGCTTTGCGTTGCTGTATCAGAATCCTTGCTTCCTTGAATCCTTGAGAAATACAGTCATACTTTAAGAACCGCAGTCCTGCGTGGTGATGATTTGTAGGGAGTGCGCTGTACTGCGCTCTCTCTCTGTCTGTCTGTCTGTCTGTCTGTCTGTGTGTGTGCGTGCGTGCGTGCGTGAGTGTTTTCACCCGATAATGTCAACAGACTGGACTGTCTTATAGCAACTGGCTAATGTTAAGGAGGACTAAGCAAAATTGTTTCTACTTTATAATTAATGTTCTCAACTCGCAAAACAACTTTACAATGAATACAATTGTTTGTATTCCATATTTTATTATTATTATATATATTTTCTTCCAATTTCCATATTTGCAATGCCTGTATTTTGGATTTTTTTGTAGTTCACTTAGAATCCAACATGGAAATAATTAAGTTTGTTATTGGCATTGATTGTTTTAAAATTCAAATGGCACTTACATGCCTGTTTTATTTCTGTAATAAATACGGCTTTTCGTGATTAATCATGATTAATCACAAACAAAAGTGTGATTAATTAGTTATTTTTTTTAATCAATTGACAGCCGTAATATAATCATATCAGCAAGACAGGACGTGCGCAAAGCAACCGGGATTAAAAGATCTGTTCAACTCTCTGTGATCATCAGTCATCATCAAATGTGATCAAGAACCAATTTCAGAAGTTTAACATGTTTTTAAAACAGTGCATGTTAATGAATTACAGCAATTTACTTCAGATTAGGGCTGTGCAATATGGACAAAATAATTATATTGTGCTTTATTTTTTTTTTGTTTATGAATATTGCGATTTTTATTTGCAATTTTGGCAACTGTTTTTGTGTTTTCAAACGCACTACATGCACACGTTCTCAATGTGTTCACTGCACAAGAAGTGCATAACAAAACATTTCACAATGAGATAACATAGTTTTACTACAGTTTTATTTATTAAACTTAATACTATCTTTAAAACAGACAAGATAAAATAAATGAAGATGAACTCACCTTGAACTTAAAACGCACCCTTTCGGTTAACGGTGAATCGGTTATTATGAGCATAATTATAAGTACTGTACTGTACCACTAAATGGAAACAAGTCACAAGTGCAAACACAGAGCATTTCAAAGCTGCGTCGATTGACTAATTAGCCAATTGCATATAGACAGATCAGCTTTGTCAATCAAACTCGTATCAGATGAGCACATGAACACAATGGCCAGTCAGTGGTGTTTCAGAACGTGCTGAAATAATAGTGGGAAACAGACATTCTTTAAATTTCAGTACCGATTGGTACCAAAATCGATACTTTTGACAACCATACAGCAAAACATATAACTCCTCTATGGGTTTTAATGGAAAGAATCGTACATGTTTGTACCTTTTAATACATAATCATTTACCATTTGAGTTTGAGTGTTCTGTAAAGAGCGTTTGTGCACAAATAGTCCTTGCAGATGTCATTTAAAAATATAGTTTTTAATACAGGTCTTACACTTAATCCATCCACCACTGGTCAAATAAATAGCTGGTTAAATCAAGATGTTGACAGACTGTGAAAATGTCCCAGATTTTGACAAATCTTGCCGAACGTGTTCCCTGGTCTCGCAGCGCTCTCCGTAAGACAGGATGTCCCCCCTTCCACCTCTACTCCTCCGCCTTTCCTAGATGGGTGGCACGGTGGCCCAGTGGTTAGCACTGTTGCCTCACAGCAAGAACGTCACTGGTTCTAGTCTTTACCAAGCCAGCTCACGTTTCTGTGTGGAGTTTACACGTTAATAATAGTTAAATAATAGTGGGAAACAGACATTCTTCAAATTTCAGTACCGATTGGTACCAAAATCAATACTTTTGACAACCATACAGCAAAATATATAACTCCGCTATGGGTTTTAATGGAAATAATTGTACATGTTTGTACCTTTTAATGCATAATCATTTACCGTTTGAGTGTTCTGTAAAGAGCGTTTGTGCACAAATAGTCCTTGCAGATGTCATTTAAAAATATATTTTTTAATACAGGTCTTACACTTAATCCAACCACCACTGGTCAAATAAATAGCTGGTTAAATCAAGATGTTGACAGACAGTGAAAAAGTCCCAGATTTTGACAAATCTTGCCGAACTTGTTCTCTGGTCTCGCAGCGCTCTCACTAAGACAGGATGTCCGGGGGAGTTCAGAGAGACACCCGAGAGCTTTAGGAAGTGACCTTGGCTCTCTGAAGGGTTGCATCAGCCAGAACAGTCCATCCGCCGGTGTGACTCAGGAAAATCTTGCTGTTATATTACCCCATCATTACGTGATGTACTTTGACCCTCGATTTTCTGTTGGTTTTTTTGAGCATGGGGTTGGAAACCTTTGTTCCGTGCGACTTCTTCAGCAGTCACACTTTGGTATAACACATTTCCACATCCTGCACCAGCGTTTGATGTGCTGTGAACTTAAACACCGTTTTCGTCAGTTGTCACACTATATGCTTGAATGGAGGTGTGTGTGTGTGTGTGTGTGTGTTTGTGTGCAGTATTTGTTCTCAGGTCTTAAAGTAGAATAACTGGTTTTTAGGATTGTTGAACAATACATTCAGATGTCCAGATGCCTAGTTTGCTTTTGCTTTCTTGCTGATTGGTTCTAGGCATGGGCCGGTATAAGATTCTGACGGCATGATAACCTTAGCTAAAAATATCACGGTTTCACTCTATGACGGTATTGTGATTTCTGCTCTAAAATATATTCTTTTTAAATGTAATATATTTTATTTTGAGAAACATTTTAAGTATTTTGGGGCAGTAAACATTTCAGGCTGAATAATTCAAGTGAATCATTGACTTCTGCTGTCTTCGTTTGTTTCGAAACGACTTTAAAACGCTCCAGCATCAATAGTTACAGTCAGTAAACAGAGGTGAGTTTGGTGAACTGATGACCTCCACGGCCAATCACAAGCCACTTTTCCACTATCGTGCTGAACCGTTCTTTATGCTGAACCGATCCGTTCCGTGCCAAACCGGGCCATACAGCACGAATACGGAGGTGGAATAACTAATATATTTCAAATCTCCGTACATAGCAGAAATATAAACAATGATAATGCAACAATTATAGTACATTTGTATTATAGTGGCAGAAATATATTTTTGGACAGGCCTTGTCAAAAGTAAACGAGCACTTTCACTTGTAGAAATAGCACTTAAATGCTTTCATTTTCAACAATAAGTTAAATAACAGCGGTTTTATATCAAAATTTGATAAGGAAATATACACTTTGATGGTAAAAAATAACCTTTTAAGCGGTGGCTGTTGTTTGTTTCAGTATTCAAACATTAAATAACGAATGCATCAAGTTAAATAAAAAAACGAATATGAAACAACACATCAGGATATTAAGGATATTATATTTAGCAAAATGCTGCTCTTTTATCTTTGTAGTTTTATCATCTTATTTTTACTATTTTATTTATTTGCTTGTTTTAACAACCTGTAGAAAACGTCTTGCTTGACGTTTTAGAAAATATTTTGCTTATGCGTATATATCTTTATATATTAAAGATCACCAAAAACAAAAACACAGAAACATATGCCCCATAAATGTCAAACTTATGTATAACTGAATCATATAATGGCTTATAGCTGAAATGATGAAAATTGCTCATTTTATTTTTATGAAACGTTTGTCAAAACGTATTGATATTTTTTTTGAGTAAAAGCAATACCGACTTTTAAGAATCCATATTTATTTAATTTATTCATTCATTTGACTTGTTTATTGGTGCATATACAGGCTATTATTTACCTCAAAAGTACCTTGGACTGCGCAGTGCCCCTCCGTAAAGCTTTCAAGCAAAGTTCAGAAATAAAAGAAAGAGTTGACTTTCCTTTGGACGGCCGACATTACAGCGCGCTGTCCTTCAGGTGGTCTAGCTGGTATCAAATTAACAAGCCGTCTGAGCTTTGAATCAAAAATTCCAATTATTTCCTCATTGTTCAATGATATAGCGATGTTGTTGTGGATTGTGGGCATGATGTTAAGCGTGTCTTACTCGATTATATGATGCACAGCAGAAAAAAAAGTTCTCACCCGGATCAGAGCGAGTTTTCGTGCTGCCGAATCATCGCTGCATGCAATAAACTCACGCTTAGTCAGGTGAAGTAAAGGTATCTTTACCTAGGATGTCAATCAAATGAATCAAGCTCTAGCTACAAATAAAATAATAGGCTATTTTATTATTTTAAGACTTTAGATGACTGATTATATCATACATGGTTAGGCTATTCAAGTCAATGAAATATTAACTTTAATAAATAAAATATCTTCGTAAGAATGTGGTGTTTGCCTTCTCTGCCAGAGACTGCTCTGTGGGTTTAAAACCCTTTTCAAAACTGTATCGTTTAGAGCTGTATCGTTTTTTATATTAAATGTAGTGTAGTTTGCTTGTGGATGTCTGATGACTAGCGCGCTTCCGCTGAGCCTGCTGTGGTAGCTTGGCAACAGAGCCGCGACGTCAACACACAGAAACAGTCGGCACAGTCCAGCACGGTTGTCTAACCGGGCCGAGAACGGTTTGTAATCGTGCCGTGCCGTTCCAGGCTCAGTGGAGAAACAACCGTAACCGTTTCGAACTGTTCTTTGAATGGTTCGGCACGATAGTGGAAAAGCAGCTACAGTCATTTCTGTTGAGCACGTGAACACAAAGGCAAATCAGAACGTGCTCAACAGCGCTCAAATGTTAGCTGGGAAATTGACGTTTTTTAAAATGTCAGTACGGATTGGTATCGAATTTCAATATCGTGACAACAATAGGAGCTCCTGGTCAATTATTATTCATGCTTATGATTGCATATCTTGGCGTGTGACTATTGTGGATGCACACTTTGCGATATCGATGCTGAAGCGATTGTGAAGCCCTACTTTGGGGTGATAAGTGCAGTTTGACCACAGTGTGTTTAACGTAATTGTGTCTGATTGTGTTGAAATAGGTGAATCCGCTTCTGGAGGCCTTTGGGAATGCTCAGACGGTCATGAATGACAACAGCAGTCGCTTCGGGAAGTACATCCAGCTCCGTTTCCAGAACTCCTCAGGTCTGTTTATGGCAGACAGAAGCGATAACGCTCTAATACATCACCATAAACCTGGCAGCTCCCACTGGGCGTGTGTCTCTTGACCCATAAACCTATGGAATCAATTGAACGTTAACCTGAATTATTGTTTTGTTTATAGTCAAAGGAGCCAAAATCAACGAGTACCTGCTGGAGAAGTCTCGCGTGGTCCACCAGGACGAGGGGGAGCAGAACTTCCACATCTTCTACCTCATGTTGGCTGGCATCTCCAAGGAGGATAAGGAGATTTACGGCCTTCTGGACCCGACGCTGTACCGGTGAGTCAGCTGTGATGTGGATGTCATTGCCCTCGTGAAACTGGATCGGCAGCGTTGTTTATGATGAGCACCCTAGATTAGCATCTCGTCAATGCAGTTTTTTTGAAGGTGTGTCACCTGAGAACTATTTCCAGCACAGACGTCATCGTTTCTTTGTTTCTGGTGTTTATCGTGTAAATGTTCGCCTGTAATTGTTGTCAGGTGATTGTAAATGTTGTCAGAGCCCCATTCGAAGGTGTTTAAGGTTGTGCGTTACATTTATTTATTTATTTTTATGTTTTTTGGGTAGTTTACTAGAATGCCATTTAAAGTCTTGTGCAATCAAATACTAATATTGCAATGATAGATTCAAACAAAAAATATAGTATTTCTGTTTATTTTTATTTTATTTTATTTTATTTTTTGGGGGAAGTGTACTAGAACTAAAAGTTGTGTTTATTGAATAATTATATGACTTTTGTAATTATAGATTAATCTAAAATATTGTATGTTTTTTATTTTATTTTATATTTGTTTATTTTTATTCAGTTTATGGTGCAATTTACTAGAAAGCTGCCTAATGAAATTGAATAGTCATTATTAGGCGGTAGCGTCGCTACTTTCTAAAACAAATAGTTTTGCTTCTTAAAAGTCAAGTAACGCAGTTGCGTCCACACAAGCTACATTTACCGATCACAGATCAATAAGTGTCGGCACCAGCATTCACGGAGCTGTGAGGCCGGTGTCTAGCCGATGCAAGTAATTCCATATGATGGTGAGAATGACGATTTCTTCTTCTTCCTGTTATACGGTGGGCGTCAACAAATTTTTTGGTGCGTTACTTCCCCCCCTCTTGCTATATATATATATATATGCTGAATATATATATATCAGCCATTCCTCTTCCTCTTTTTTTTTCTCACTACAATGCTTGAGTCTAAAGGCATGTGCATTAAAATTATTTTTATATAATTTTTTTATATAATTATTATTATTATTATATGAATGTTATAAAAAAATTGAGATCTAAAATACTTTAAAAAGACTTTATTTTTATTCATTTTTAAGTATGGTTAAGGGTTTTTGGGGCAATTTTCTAGAACGCCCAAGCCTAAAGTAATGAAATATAAATCTTTTATTGTTTTTTTATTTATTTACATGTCTTTTTTATTTATTGTTTTTTGCGGCAACTTACTGGAACTGTATGAGTATGAGATGTGTGCAATAGAAAAATTAACTTTCTCTGAAAAATATTATAGGAAATGGTGTTGTGAATTTCTTTGCTCCGCTAAACATCAGTTGTGAAATATTTGCAAACTATTTACAATTTCATTGGAGGGCTAATAATTTTGTCTTGAAATGTAAAAACAATAATTCTAACTATAAAAAAACACATAAAGCTTTGATAATAACACTAAAGTAATGCTGATTGAGAGTCTTTTTTTACCACAAAATAAAATAAAATCTTTTTTTTTTTTCTGAAATGTTTGGTGAACTGCATGTAAACCCGTGCTGGTCATTTTGACTGCTAAACATTATTGTGATCTTCCTTTTTTTTTCGGTTGTTGTCAGGTATTTGAACGGCAGGTTTGGGCAAGAAGACGTAGTGCAGACGTGGCGTGTGAAATATGCAGAGCTGTGCAACGCCATGGACATGGTAGGATTCGAAGAGCAGGTAAGAACAAAACTCATCGATATGAAAAATGTAAAATAAAAACTATATATGTATACATTTAAAGGCACAGTTCATCCAAAACATGAAAATTCTGTCATCATTTACCCTCCTTCCAATCCTGTTTGAGTTTGTCGAACACAAAAGAAGATATTTTGAAGAATGCTGAAAACCTGTAACCATTGACATGTACTTGCAAAGTATCTCATAGTCAGTTAAATGTCTGTTTAGCAGCAGTATCAACAGATATTAAGCAGACAGTCTACTAATAATCAAATGAACCAACAAAATAAAGTGTTACCATGAACAAAATTAGAGGCATAATATACTAAATATTATAATATTAAAATATGGAAAAAAACATCAGATGGTAATTTCCTTTCATTTTCCTAACAGATAAACAGCTCTCATTAATATTTCAACATGCTTTTACTTTTGTATTCGACATGAAACGCACATTTATCAGAAGGAATGACATCTCACCCTACTCACAGTTCTCATTCATATAGCCATATACAGTATATGGCTATTACATATATAGCCTGGTTTGTTAGTTCATTGGATCGTATCGCTTTCTCACTACAATCGATCCACTCCAGAGTTCATTTTAAAATCAAGTCGAGACCACCTCATAAAGTCAATGATGTTTGTTCTATAGTGAGCCGACTCTTATCCTTTAGATGAGCATCGTTTCTTTTGGGCTGTGCAGTTTATCATTCATTCATTTATTTTATTTTCAGCTTAGTTCCTTTATTAATCTGGGGTCGCCACAGCGGAATGAACCGCCAACTTATCCAGCATATGTTTTACGCAGCGGATGCCCTTCCAGCTGCAACCCATCTCTGGGAAACATCCATACACACTCATTCACACTCATACACTACGGACAATTTAGCCAACCCAATTCACCTGCACCACATGTCTTTGGGCTGTGGGGGAAACCGGAGCACCCGGAGAAAACCCACGCCAACACGGGGAGAACATGCAAACTCCACACAGAAATGCCAACTGACCCAGCCGGGGCTCGAACCAGCGACCTTCTTGCTGTGAGGCGAACGTGCTACCCACTATGCCACCGTGGCACCCCTGTGCAGTTTAATTCACAGAAATTCTACAGTTACAAAGTTGACTTTTTTTGGTCACATCCATAACACACATTTATTTCCCTGATTTAAAATATAAAATATGTTTACAGATTAGTATTTTTCTGATCCTGTTATGCTGAGTTCAGACTGCAGGATTTTCAGGGTAGTCGTGTCACAGATGTGTTCACACTGCATGACTGTCTGGGGTAGTGTTCTGTCGCTGCTGTGTTTACACTGTAAGATGGATCGACGACGGAGTTTCACACTGCATGACTTCAAAATAGGAAGAATCGCTGACAACTTTGTCCAAACTACGTCTCACACTAGTTCTGCACGATTAATCATATCGCAATCGTGATATCAGCCTATGCGATTACAATACAGCAAATCTTGCGATTTATATTAAATAATTGAATGCATTGGTGGACGTAAGACATTCATTCTAAGAGCTTCGTGACCATTAGAGGATGACATTTTTTCGGGAATCACACAGGTCACGGGATTCCCGTGGGATGGGAGTTATCTTTGCTTTTAATCACGGGATTGGGACAGTACAGGATTAAATAGTTAACGGGAGCAGACGGGAACGGGAATCAACTAATACGGAGATGACAAAAAAGAAAGAAAATGCACCGCCATTTTTGTAGTTTCCTTTTAATATGATTACAATGTAAGGCAATTAAAAAAGAACTACATGACCCAGAAGCCATCAGGGCTGGAAGGAGCTAAGGTCCGCGGAGTAATTGATGTGGTGAAAAATTATTTGCAGCGGTAAGTCAGAACTAAAGATGTCCGTTAATGAACAGAACTACTCGGGAAGTCGGAAATATTAATGAAGTTCATGAGAGTAAACTGTGACGGTGATAGCACGTCATATGCTGCTTGTAAAACATGCTTAATCTTAGTCAAGTACACAGTGATTCAGGGACGAGCGGTCTAAAAAGGCACACTCGCAGGCAAGTTCAGGAAAGAATCAGCCAAACACCTTTTCGTCCATCAAGCGAAAATTGTCGTCGGGAAAATTATAGTCTCCTCTAACCGACAAAATTGCTATATATATAATAATAATAATACAAATCTATAATATCTATAATAACGTCTATAATAACAATAATAGAAAGTGATACATATAAAATATTGTTATATTTCATTTAATAATTGCAAGTATATGAAAATATATTCAGCAGATATTTATTTTGTAAAAATTATTTATTTTGAAACTATTTCAAGTTTAACAAACGCACACTTCAGCATCATTACTAATGTGTGTGTGTGCATTTTTCTTAAAAACCCATCAAGCTGACTTACAATACCATTTATAATCGCAATCGCATATCGCAATATTGACCACAATAATCGCAATATGACAATTTTCCCGACTCGTGCAGCCCTATCTCACACCCAAAAACACGTTGTATATCTTTTGATATTAACTACATAACGAGAAAGAAACCTTTAATGGGGTGGAAAATGTCCATATTTGCTCACCTGGCTTTGAAGGGAATTAGCAATTTCTCCTCAACTGTTTTATTGTTTGACCGGGTTGGGTTGTGAAATTGCTCACACGACACGTCAAACACACACTGGGGCTCCTGCCAAATTTACACTCATTTTCCCTCCATTTCTTGTGTCTGAATAAACTGAAAATGAGCTTTTAACTTCTCCCTCAACCTCCCGCTGACCTGCAGGTACTCACACTAGTGAACGCTGCTCTCTCATTGGCTGTAGGCGATCGCTGATGTTATTTTCAGTCAAAACACATTTCACATGGCATGATTTGAGTCGCCGACAGCTCCAGATATTCAGCACGCCAAATATCTCCCAGGGCATCGGCGACTCATCGGCGATTCTCTCAGATCGCGTCTTTGATAGTTCATATTGTGAGATTGTCACTCGCGTGAATGAGCACCGATTCGTCTGTGATTTCAGGCATTTGTCTGCGATTTCTCAAAACCTGTCAGGCGAGTCAAAATCGAGGCTAAGATCATGCAGTCTGAACCCTGCAGACATATAATGCTAACATATACCGTCTATGTGAACTTATGTTTTGAGTTTTACTGCAAATGTCACATCCATAACGCTGGATTCGCTCTTGTCATTTGCAGGAGAAAGTGGACATGATGACCATTCTCGCTGGCATTCTGTCCCTGGGAAACATCACATTCGAGACGACCGACAGCGACGCTCTGAAAGTGTCTGAAGCGTCACGCGGATGGCTGAAAGCGACTGCTGTGAGTTTCCTGTCTGCACTTTTCACCGGTGTTTGTTGACAAGACAGCTCTGCTAGCGTTTCACAAGTCAGCTTGACTCACTCTAGCAGAAGTGACAGCTCACGACCACTGAGACTTATTTATAACAACACCTTTTCACTGTGCTGCTTTTAGCATACAATGTGTGAAACAACTGGACTCGCTTTAAAAAAATCAGTAGATGTGGGTTGGTGTTGATTGTGGCGTTATATTATGACTGTCACAATTAAAATGAATATAAATGATAAAAATGAATATAATTCAGTGCTTCCCACACATAGGGGCCCAATCATACACTCGGCGCAATAAGGCGCAAGACGTGTTTGGCTTGATTTCTTGCTATTTTCAGACCAGTGCAACCCTAATTTTCATGTTTTGTGCCAGATTGTTAAAATAGCAAATGCATTTGAGCCACTTTGTGGACTCGTGTGTTGGTCTATAAAGTTATTATTATTATTATTATTATGTTATTATTATTAGTAGTATTATTTATTATATGCATATTAATATTGTTTTAATAAAAACAAGTGTAGATTTGTCTACCTGTGGGGTTTTGGAGACGTCTGCATGACCATATGGGGCATAAGAACAGGACGTGTGTTTGGATATAACTCAGTTGTTTGAGCACACTTCGTTATTATTGTTCATTTATTCGTTTGCTGGAGATTAGAATTGAATTTAGAAATAGTTTTGATCAAATCTTTGCGCTTAACAACCGAAATTAAATATGTAGGCTAATGGATGTCTTCAGCGGAGTGAATATGACACTGTTTCCTTATCCATGAAAGTAAAGGAGTAAAGTACTGCTGTGTTATTATTATTATTATTATTATTATTTTATGTTTTGAGCATAATCTGCGTTGAAAATTCAATTGCAGTTTAGCAAAATGATTTTTATTGACATTTCAGTCGTTTGAAATAATACATGTATAAGAAATAACAATACTAATATATATAAAGAAATAAGTTATAATGAGAATAATGTGTAAAGTAAAATAACAGTTAATGTACCGGTGTTTATTAGGTTTTTGTAGTGTAATATACAATAACAACACAGATATACCCAGGTATATCACTTTAAACTATCGAATGTTTTAATAAAAGTCTCTTTTATTTATTTATTTATTTATTTATTTTACTTTTTTCAAGGTTTAAAGTTGTTGAAAGAAAGATCAAGATCCCATAATGCAATTCAAAAGCAAAAATAAATTGGGGGAAAATAAAATCATGAATCACAAATTACGTAAAACTGCAAATTTACGGATATTTTTTACAGAGTTAAAAATCTTATATTAGAGATAATTATGAATAAAAAATTTATCGGAAGCGTCTTAACAAATACTTCACACCTAATTTTACACTTGGCTATTTTAGTATATGCCAACCTGTTAAAAACAGGTACTTGATACATTTTGTACCATATCCATAACCAGATGTTCATTTTAAATCCAGCAATGTCACGTACAGCTATAATTAATTGTAGGATCCCATTCTTGATCATGTGACTGAAGCCCCTGACCTGCACATGTTTAGTTTTTGTCTCAGAATTTGTCATGTTTTACTCTTTTAATTTTAATTTAGTTGTGCGTTGGTGTGACACACTCCTATTTATTAAAAAACAAGTCTGACAAGTCATGCAGAAAAAAAATATATATATCATGTAAAAGAAATTTAATTGAAAATAAATGCATTATAAATAAAAAAATGTATATAAAGTAAAATAAACAACTCTCTATTAAAGGACACCTATAATGAAAATCATCTTTTGTAAGCTGTTTGGACAGAACTGTGTGTAGTATAGTGTGTCCACAGCCATATTGGAGTGATATAAACACAATAAGTCTCTTTTTTTAAATGCCTTGACGTCAAAATAGGATTCAAATCCCTCCCATTTTTAGGCCCAGCACACCACAAAGCCCATAATCAGTATCTGAGGTGATCATTGTCATAGGAGTTTATGCTGTTGTTTTTCTGGAAATGGAAAGCATTGCTAAAATAGAAATTTTGTGTCACCGACATAGATGGTTAGGACAAAATTTCCTTTTAATATGGAAAAGATAGCCTTTATTTTGTGTCTCAGCGCCTCTTTTGACAGTGTTAGGCTTATGAAGCAGTCCCGATATTGTACAATTTCAATCATGGATTTTGAGCCCCCAGATGTCTTTTTGTCTGGTTGCAGTAGTGATGCACAAACAGTAGAGCTCTAAATATACAGACCTAAAATAAAGGTGTAGTGAAGTGAGAAGCGCTGGTCTCAGTTCACAGTACGGTTTTGTTCTGGATGAAATGAGAATCACAGTTTTTTTTGGCTTCAAATGAAGTTCCTGTTTCGTGATCCTCTAGAAGTCTGAATAAGGTTAAGGATCTTTAGGATTTCGAACAAGCTACTTTTTTTCAGTAGCGAGTAATCAAATGAGTTACTATTTCCCCTGTTACCGTTACTGATAATAATGCGTGTTACTATCCGTCTTTCGGATGAGACGTTAAACCGAGGTCCTGACTCTCTGTGGTCGTTAAAAATCCCAGGATGTTCTTCGTAAAAGAGTAGGGGTTTAACCCCAGCATCCTGGCCAGATCATCCCACTGGCCTCTGTCCATCATGGTCTTCTAACATCCCCATATCATAATTGGCCTCATCACTCTGTCTCCTCTCCACCAATCAGCTGGTGTGTGGTGTGCGGTCTGGCGCAAAATGGCTGCCGTCGCGTCTTCCAGGTGGATGCTGCACACTGGTGGTGGATGAGGAGACCCCCCCATTGTGTGTAAAAGTGCTTTGAGTGCCCAGAAAAGCGCTATATAAATGTAAGGAATTATTATTATTAATTATTACTATAAATGAGAACACTGAAGTGGTTTTCATGCGAACCCTCATCTCTCTCAGCCACAGGGATCTCTTTCTGGGGTGTGTGTGTGTGATTGGGGCTGGGGTGAGACACATAACCAACCAGTGCTGATAATTGGTGTGTCTGTGAACACGATGTAGCTGAGAACATGATGATGGGCTTAGAGTGCATTTCCCATCGTTTGGCAATCAGAGGCAGGGGTGTTCACACAAGCACAGTCAGGCACACATCAATGACCAGGAGTCAAGTTCGAAGCATTTGCAAACTGGAAATATAAGCACTACTTTTCCCTCATTAAGGTGAAAGGCTATGTATATTTATATATCGTGCAACTGATGCTCAGGAAGAAAGAAAAGAGTCTCTCTGTATTGGTGACAAGTAATTCTAATCTAATGAACAAAATTAGTGGCTACGCAGGTGATAGCTTGAGCTCTGCTATCAAAGGAGGAGATGAAGTCACGATGTCAAAGCAAATAAAACTCCACTTACTACTCAGACAGAATCAAACAAATAATATCTAGAGGCTAGATAGCTGAGGACCAGTGGTGGAAAGTAACACATTACAAATACTTAAATTACTGTAATTGAGTAGTTCTGCTCAGGATTTGTACTTTAGTAAGGACTTTAGGACTTTTACTTTCCCTTGAGTACATTATTAGTGCTGTATCTGTACTTTTACTCCACTACTTTCCTTCAATCTACAGTCACTACTTTATTTTTCTTGTCTATGGGGATTAGAGAAATCAGTCCTGTGATTCCTGTCCAATCAAATCACACATAGAAGGTAAATCGCCTCATAATGAACTGCTATTCTGCGGAGTATTTTGTTAAAAATCTGTGGATTTATGCAGACTGTTTTGGGAGTATCTAAGTAACTAAAACCTTAATATAAGAAATAATAGTATAACATTAGTAATAGTAATACATTTCTTACTTTTATTCAATGTTTACAATGCAAATCCATCAAGATCCACTTTATTTGGTAAACAAAGCAAACCTCTCATATAAAATATTTACCAAAAGACAGAAAATACTACTTTAAAAACTGTATTGTGAATAAATCATGTGAATATTTTCATATTAGTCAATATTATTACTGAAATTAACTTAAAAACTGAATAAATATAAATTTTTTGGTGGCCGGGAAATGCAAAACAACATTACAAAGTGTGAAACACCTTTACGAAGCTCGAGACAAATTTACATTTTGGAAAATATTTTTACATATCATAAGACACAAATACAGAGGAAAAACGTTTTTTACCAAGGACAAAACAAATTTACATTTTAGAAAACAAATTAACAAAACGCAAAACACTTTTACCAGTCCCGAAAAAAAAATCAATAACTTTTACAGTGACACTGACACCAAGAAATAAGTATCTTTATTTGTTATAGGCATGTTTTGTTGCTGTAAAAAAGTGACGAATCTGCCAATCTGCAAAAGTGAATAGCTTTCATCTGGAAAGGGATACCAGTTAAGACGGTCACCAGTTAAACCGTAACACCGGCTTCATTCAGTTTACTTTTAAGAGTCCTCAAGCTGATGTCCACGAATACTGCGTACGAGTGGCCCTCGTTAGCACATTAAACACATTGATGCAGTACGTCTGGTGTTTACGTCTGGTCCGCGTCTTTTAGAAACTCCAAACATCGACCACACGTTAAGCAAAACCACGTCAAGCTGCTCATGTTTTTGCCACAAAACACCCCTCGGCCACCATAAACTTTATTTACGCCATTTACCGCGCTCACCACCAGCAACGACAACAACAACGCCCTTCGCTGCGTCACTTCCGGTGTTTGGTACATTCCCTTTCCGTACGGAATCTGACTTTGTAAATGTGTTTCAGGACTGGTAAAAGTGTTTTGCGTCATGTTAATTTGTTTTCTAAAATGTAAATTTGTTTTGTCCTTTGTAAAATCGTTTTTCCTTTGTAGTTGTGTCTTATGATATGTAAAAATGTTTTCCAAAATGTAAATTTGTATTGAGCTTTGTAAAAGTGTTTCACACTTTGTAATGTTGTTTTGCACTTCCCGGCCACCGTAAAATTTACACACATTTACACCAGTAAATAAACAGAATCAGTGATGGGGAAATCTGCAGATTCCCTGTGGGCCTAACTATAACTAATTACTCTTTTAGGGGATCGTGCCCAACGCTGGTCTTAACCCCCGAGCAGCAGCTGAATGACTGTAGAAAGCGTACGTGTTTTGTCAGCAGATGAATGTTCGCGTCACCTCGGGCTGTTTAATCAGCTGAATTATGACCTGTGCTCACACAAAGAAACTCTTTTAAGGGCAAACCAAAGGAGGTGTGGATCCGCTTACATCTGGCCTTTTACGATAAGACACACACAAGCACAGAAAAGGCCAAGAGTGCCTATGTTTAGCCTCAATGAGCTCCTGTCCTGCGCGTATAGGCCAGTTATGTCCTGTCAGGACCTTTTTTATTTCCGTTTATCAAATGTTCACTGCTTAAGTGCTTTAGTGCAAATATCTGAAAGTCCTTAAAGCGAGAAGCACTTTCTAGACAAGCTAAAGATATTGTCTTGTTTTAGCTAAACTAAGTCAAATATAAGAAAATAAATATAGAAAAAAAATTAAAATAGCAAAATAGTCGGCGCCAGTGGTGTAGGTTAGTGCATCGACACACGCACTCCAGTGCTCACGGCGACCCGAGTTCGATTCCGCCTCGTGGTCCTATGCCGATCCTCCCCCCTCTCTGAAAAATTATTAAAAAACAACAAAAAAAGCTAAATAATTGTTTTTCGCTTTTTGAAATATGATTATTTTGCTTGCTATCTGGTAGATTTTGCTTGTTTTAAGGAAAAACTTGCTTAATTTTGACTTTTTTTTATTATTATCTGTTTTTTTACTTGTCTAGAAAATGCTTCTTCATTTAAAAACCTTTTGATATTTGGACTAGTGGTGTAACGGATCACAAATCTCACGGTTCAGATTACATTATGGTATTTTAGTCATGGATCGAACCATTTTTCGGATCAGCCAAATAGAGAAGACAAATGTCACTTGCTCTCCGTTTATTACAGAAACAGAACTGCAAGACACTTGGTTTTAACACACAGAACTTAGAAGCTGTAGTTTTATTAAAAATAAAGTGAAGAAATAATCAGCTGAATAAAAATAAACTGTAAAATATTCAGTGCAGGGAAAAATTCACTGTTTCTACTGTTGCTGGTAATGCCAAATGTAGAAATCTGACATTATTATTTGTACAAACCATATTTATTTACTCTCATTTTTAGTAAATGATTCAGTGATTCATTCATCAAACTTCATGTTTCATCACTAGATGATCGTTTTTTAAGAATTATTCAGTGGCGTATTTTTAATGGTTGTTTGTCGCCACCTATTGGTCAGATAATGTAATTGCTGTGTACAATTTTTTTATTTTTGAGCATCAAGTTAAATGCATATGACGTTGATTGTAATCTTTATCATAAACATCAGTGGTTTTATCTTATTATTCTTTTTTTCTTTTTTTTGTGCCGTTGTTATTTTCGTACGTTATCCCTGGCATTATTTTGATTACTATATTGTCATGTATGTGTTGTTTAAAGCATAATAAAAATAAAAATAAAAAAATCTGTGGTTTTATCTACACTTTAAATAACTTCTGTGTTATTTGACAGTTTTTGACTTCATAACTAACTCAAAAGACTAAACACTCAATCTCTTTATTGATTTTTGCGCTTTTAGATTTGAATCCAGCGATTGGAAGGATTAATAAACATATGCAAATCAACATCATTTATAATTTGTTGCGCAAGTGTTGAGATCTTGATCTTTTAATGATTAATCGCGCAGCTTACACCGAATGCATTAATGCAGGCTCAACAAGTTGTGACAGAAAACGCCTTTAATAACCTAAGAAACCCAGCACATCCCAAATAACCCACCACAACTTCTTCCGTCATCATTATATTTTACAGGAAAACCTAAATGTTTTCATAAATGTGCTTTTAATGATGTGAGAGGCGATCTCTCTGCGATTTAGTTACAAATTTAGGATTATTCTACAAGTAAAAAACACGTATTAATCCGTGGGTGTGTTCGGAACCACGGGTTGTGATCCGTATGAATCACGAATAAACCGTGATCCGTTACACCCCTTATTTGGACTACACATGAGACTAAAACTTAAAGAAACTATTTTTTTGCAGTGAACTTTAACTTCTGGAGCAGATTGGGGAAGTTAGATCTGATGGACTTTGTTGTACTTTGTGTCGTGTGTGTGTGTGTGTGTGTGTGTCCACAAACGGCCCCCGGCATCTAAACGCACAAATTAGCTTGACCTTTCCTGCATGACATTTACGTCTTGGTCACATTTGGCTGCTCATTGTTCTTTCAGAATAGCAGGTCTGATCCTTTTGTTTTTTCTTTCTTTTTTAGCATAATTTATTACTTACAATTGCCCTGCTTTGTGATGCACAACATGATTTATGATATAGAAATAAAGAATAGGGATCCTAGCAGTAAGGGTGCACAATTTGGGTAATTTTTTTTTATTTTTAATTTTTTTATTTCAATAATGTGCACTTGAGTCTTAGTTTGATGCGCTCATTTGTGGGGATGAATAATTCTGCAATAAATAGAGTTTTTTTTACGATTTTTACGTGCCCTGTTACAATTCAAAATAAGTTCTTTCTTAGCCACATGTTTTAAATTTGTCAAAACAAGCAAACTCTAGTTATAGACCTATACTTTTTTCAGCATAACTTTAATAAAAAAAAACACAACGAGTACAACCAAGGAAAATTAAGACCTACAACATCATATTTCAGTGAATTTAAGATTTTAAGACCCCACAAACACCCTGAACTATATATCTATATTATTACAACTGATACTTATAATTACTTCTACTTCTACTTATAATTAATAATCTACTTATAATTAATCCAATGTTATTGATTAGGATTTTTTTATTTAAAAAAATATTAGATTGATGTGCATAATAATGATGATAATAATAATTATAATAATAATATCAATAATAATAATTATAATAATGATGATGATGATGATGATAATAATATCAATAATAATAATAATAATAATAATAATAATATAATGATGATGATAATAATAATGATGATGATGATGATAATAATAATAATAATATAATGATGATAATATTTGTAATTATAATATGAAAATTATAATGATTAGTAATTATTATTATTCTTTATTATAATAAGAATAATTATAAGATTAATAAAATTGAATACAAATAAATTATATTGCATTTATATAAATGATTGCATTTGTAATTTGATATTTAGAAATTCTTGATGTGCTTATTTATAATTCAGCGATTATATATCAAAGTGTACTACTACTGCTACTACTACTACTAATAATAATAATAATAATAATAACACTGAATAAATATTACAATTCAGATTACATATTTATTTAAATTAATCATAGATTTTGTAATTTGATAATAGGACACAATACTGTAATTATATTTTGATTTTAATTCATTGTGCAGGAATGCATCACCTGTGGCTAGAACAAGCGAAGGTGTGCTTTTGTTTGTGTGTGGACAAGAGTCACTGTGTTTGTTTTCTGTTTCAGGGTCAGTTTGGCGTCCAGGAAGAAGACCTGCTGAAGAGTCTGACCTGCACCACATCAATGACTCGAGGAGAAGCCATTCAGAGACTCCACAACCAGCAGCAGGCTGAGGGTAACACACACACACACACACACACACACACACACAC
>CAIGQQ010037750.1:6224814-6244910 GCA_903798035.1 Danio albolineatus | reverse complement strand
TGTGTGTGTGTGTGTGTGTGTGTGTGTGTGTGTGTGTGTGTGTGTGTACATGTATATTTGACTGTTCTTTTGTTCATTAATGTCCTTGTTGTCTTTGTGTGTTAATGTTGTCCTTGTCTTAATGTTCTTGTGTCCTCCAGCATTCTCTGGCGGTTCTGATGGAGAAGATGTTTGCTGCCAGTCCACACTTCGTTCGCTGCATCAAACCCAACCGCAGCAAGCAGCCCAATCAGCTGGACAGTAAACTGGTCCTGGATCAGGTCTGTTTACTAAACTAAACTCTCCACAATCAGCAGGCTTAATGTCTTCATTGTTGTGGTGGCAGAGAAAACTGAACACGCTGCAGCTTAAGAAAAATCAGTTTCCACTGTCAAAGGTACCAAATAAGTGAACCGTACTGAACCACTTTTTGGTTACCCTCTTCAAATTGTGGTAAAGTTGGCTTTATACTTGCACATTCATTCATCACATTCTCTATATTGTTTACCACGCTACTTTGAATATTCGGTCTGAAATCGCATGCAAGGATGACTTCAATACAACATTAATACCATTTAATTGACTGTAATTAATGTTGTACTTTGATAGTCATTGACCACTTAATAAACTTCCTCTACGTAGAATTGGCGAAGAGTACTTTTCTGAAATTATATTATTAAGGAGAATGTCAGAATGTGTGAATATAAAACCAACTTTACCTCAATCCTTTCCAAGTGGTACCAACACAACAGAAAGGAACCAAAGGGTGGAGCTAGACACATTACACCGTTATAATATTGCTGCCTGTCCTCCATTGTTGTTTACAAGGTTGTGTGAAAAAATGTGTGGTTTCGCTTTCTCTATTTGCAGGCACGTTCGCTTGTTTTTTTCGTGCTTCAATCTCATATTTGTCTGTGTAGAAAATTAAAAAAACAGCAATTAATCGCAAAAAAAAAAAAACAAACGAGCAAATGATTCTTTCAGCAAAATAAAACCATAGACTGTAAGAGATATGGACGTAGTATCCATGACGCCAGCCACAAGTTTCTGAAGAGCGCAAATGAAGCTACAAGTAGGTGTGGCGAATTGTCGCCATTTTGTTTGCCTGTCATCGCACCGACCGGGGGTAACCAAACAAGAACAAAAAGGCGGAGCGTGAGCAGAGATACAGACGCCTGCTAGCATTTTGCCTACACAGGCTTTTCTTTGAGAAAATTGCCTGCAACTCGTTTGTGTTCTGACGACATGTGCTTGGTTGTACACTAAATCAATGAAGTGTTTAGTCTTTAAAACCCTGCTGTAATACATCAAGCCACTAAACATTGTTCTTATGATGTTTTTCAAAAGGAGGAAATTTTGAATTACTTCCAAATACTTCAGATATAGTCTGTGTTAGTAAATGCAGGACTATTAATGAAATCCAGGCATAACACTGTAGGATAAGGCTTCAGACGACTCTTCTAGAGCCTACAGCTAATCAATCGGTCAGATTCTGGAGTGCATTACTGGTCGAAAGAGCATTATAAATGATAAATTATCTTAAATAAACCAAGTGCATTCATAGATATGGTGTATAAGTGTATAATTTCACTCACCTGGGAAATGGAGGCCACTTAAATGGTTTGTGAGCACAATTACGTGCACACAGCATGCCACATTATCTAATAATTGTAGTAAATAAATCCAAAAGGGCGACTGACTGTGTAAAGCCACATAAAACAAAACAAAAACACAATGAAAATGCCGAGATCAGCGGCGAATCAGCCGGAATCAACTGAGGTGACGTAACAGAGAGCAGCGAAACCTGAAGTGGCCACTCCCTTGATCATGCAGACTTGATATAGCTTAATACAGGGGTGTCCAAACTCGGTCCTGGAGGGCTGATGTCCTGGAGCTTTTAGCTCCAACTTGCCTTAACACAGCTGCAAGGGCGTTTCTGCATTAGCTAGCCCGGGTGTGTCTGATTAGAGTTGGAACTAAACTTTGCAGGACACCGGCCCTCCAGAACTGAGTTTGGACACCCCTGGCTTAATATAAACGAAATTGATGAAATTGAAAAATTCACCCCCTCACAGTTGTCATGAAAGGTAATATTAGCGATATACACCTAAATTGTTCTTTGTTCCAAACTGTAAACGCCATTTTTTTCTGCAGTAAAGTTGGCAGTTTTAACATTGGGCTCAATAGAAATGTGCTCTATTTTGGAGCCATGACTAGCAGAACTTGATGTATTGCAGTTTCAGTTACTTCCGTATTGGCTTCACGAGGGAGAGCGGGAGGTTGCCACTTGGTATAAACCTATTAAATATTACTTAATATTAAGTATTCTTAAACTATAATTTATTACATGGTGGCGCAGTAGGTAGTGGTTCGAGCCTCGGCTGGGTCAGTTGGCATTTCTGTGTGGAGTTTGCATGTTCTCCCTGTGTTGGCGTGGGTTTCCTCCGGGTGCTCCGGTTTCGCCCACAAGTCCAAAGACATGTGGTACAGGTGAATTGGGTAGGCTAAATTGTCCGTAGTGTATGAGTGTGAATGAGTGTGTATGGATGTTTCCCAGAGGTGGGTTGCGGCTGGAAGAGCATCTGCTGCGTAAAACAAATGCTGGATAAGTTGGCGGGCTCTCGTCTTCCTTCTTTTTTGTCCTCGGCTGATCACATGTCTGTGCTTCCATTATGGTCCTATATGCATTTGTTCTGAGGTTTTGCAATACATTGTCTATTTGCGTTTGTACTGTGAGGATTTGCGACATGTGCTGTCCACCCGATGAGGATGTTTTCTTAATTTGCTGCTGTTTTTCCTATATGCATGTGTTTTCTTAAGTTGCGTCGCTTTGAGCTCTCTCAGCCACCGTACTTCGGCCCTGTTTCAGGCCTCTCTTTATTTTCCACAGCGCAGCCAAACGCATTCTCACTTTTTCCCTTCCCTCCAGTGAAGTTTTCAAAGCTCTATTTAAAACCCTGCAGCCTTTGAGCGCTGTTTTGATGGAGCTCATCCAAACCCCTCTAATGATAGAGAAAACCACAGGTTTCTGGGTTTGAGCTGAAGCCTATATGCCCGGATTGTTTTGGTAATGCTGATGAGGGACTAGAAAAGATCTGACTTTGGGAGTAGACTCGAACACTTCATTATAAGTGTGTGTGTGTGTGTGTGTGTTCATTAGTTAAAAGTAGATGCATACTGTGAGTAAAATGTGATTGAGGGTGTTAAACTTCAATGTTTTGAATGTCATTCTGTTCTCTAACATGTTGTGGGTGGTCAGTAATGTTGTGTTGAATAATTTGCATCTATACACACTAACAGCTAATAGGCATACGCGGAATCTGCACGCATAGAAATCCGCAGATTGTTAGCTTTATCACTTAATCTATGTATTTACTTGTAATTCTTTATTTAATGAGTTTTTAAATTAATTTCACAAATATTATTATGATATAATAACAGTGATTATTCAAATGGTGCTGGGGGGTATGGGGTGAAAACAATATTACCAGTAAAACTTAATCTTTAAATTCTATAGAAGAAAAACATTAGGTTGAGTGGAAGTAAAGTACTCAATCCATTTAAACCATAAGTCAACAAATTAATCTATTTTATTGTGCACACTATATGTGATTTTCCCTATAATGAATATATTTTTTAAAACATCAATCAAATCTTGCATTTGTGGTGCATTAGGTTTATACCAGCATCTAGTAATGGCTTTTTTACTTGAAGAAAGGATGACTCTATACATGTTTTTGTTTTTTCTTTCCAAGGAATCCATTGACAGCGAACCCAAGTAAAGTACCTCAAAGCTGAAAAAAATTGAAATATTTAAAATATTTTCTAAAATGCTATGTATCCAAAAATTTATTATTTTGTATTAGTAACTAAATAGTTTTTAGGTACGATACTCCTAAAATTATTCCACATTAATCTGCAGATTTTTTTTTAGAAAATTCTAATAGCGAAAAATGTCCCTACTGATAGGTCACATGGTTTGGTAAGACGTGGAGTTTGGTTTCATTTAACAGTTTAGCTTAGATCAGTGGTTCTCAAACTGTGGTACGTGTACCAGTAGTGGTACGCAGGCTTACTTCTAGTGGTACGCGGAGGAATCGCTGAATAATTAAAAAAAAGTTAAAAAATGAACACACTTTTAACCCTTTGATGCGTACGATAACACAGATGTGATCAGTGTTTTTATTAGGCTTAACCCTTTATTTTCGATTTTCTAATGTTTGTTATGTATTCTTTCATTTGAAGCTGTTTTCCTCCCTGTATTTGTAACGATTGTTGGGGCGTATCCCGTGTTTACATATCCCAATGTTGACCGGTATATATCACTTGCTTTTCTGACACACAAAGCCTGCTTTAATGCACAGTAAGCAGGTCTAATTTCTAATTTCTCTGTTTAAACTATTTAGAATGTTAAAAGCGGCTGATAAATAATAATAATAATAAATATTCATAATAATAAGAATCCGCTAAGTTTTTGAACTGCGCAGGGCTGTAGCTTCTTAATTACGCCTGCTATGCTACTGAATTTTAATACTGGTCATTATGGTGGTACTTGGAGAGACTATTTTTTCTGAGGTGGTACTTGGTGAAAAAAGTCTGAGGACCACTGGCTTAGTTGATTTCACACATCAACAGTAAAGGAAAAGAGCTACATGACTGTGCAGCACTGACATCTGCTGGAAATATGTGGAAGTGCAGAAGTTATTTTAGTTCTACATACGCACAAATGATACATTTGTTATCAAAATAAACTAAAAAAATATAAAAAAATATTCAAAATTTTAAATATTTAAAAAATATATAAAAATATATTGATGATTGATTGATGATTGGAATGAAGCTGTGGATTCGGGGGACTTTTACACACATTTCTAATCTGCTTATATGTTTGTTTGTGTGTGTGTGTGTGTGTGTGTGTGTGTGTGTGTGTGTGTGTGTGTATAATATATACACATCAACAATTTATTATTAAGTAAATTACTAAAAAGTTCTACAAATCAAGTAATTTAATTAAAGTTGTTCATTTTTTAATGCAATTTAATATCCAACATTTGTAAATATTTCAAATGTAGGATTTACCGTCACCGTGCCGCCCAAAATCGTCAATATACTGCCTTTAATTATAATTCACAAAAGGAGAATGTTTGAAGAATGTTTTGCATGAATTGCTTTTGTGAAACTCTTGATATGTTTCATGCTATATTCTCTTATTTATGGAGGTTAGCAGTTAAAACCATCCACTTGATGAGTCAAAATAAAGCTCCTGACGTTGTAAGATTTCATTGTGGATAAATGATGGATGAACTTTCCCTTTAAGGAGGATTTATGGGGTCTTACACATCTCAGTTGTCAAATCCATCAGGTTCATTCAGTGTGTTTGTTCCTCTCTAGCTGCGATACAATGGACTGATGGAAACGATCCGGATCCGCCGGGATGGTTTCTCGTGGCGTCCAACTTTTAGAGAGTTTGCCGAGAGGTGCGTGTGCGGGCAGGACAGATCTGAAATCAGCTCATTACGTCAGATTGCCTGCTTCACTCATATTTCTGTCCTGCAGGTACAACATTCTGCTGCTGAAACCGGATCTGCCGACGGACAAGAGCAGGTCTGAACAGCACAGACACACACACACACACACACACACACACATACACACACACACACACACACACACACACACACACACACACACACACACACACACCAATGTTAAAGGTGCACAGAGTTACATTAAAGCCCTCATAATAGTGCATTTGACAGAATTTTAAAGAGCCCCTATTATACATTAAAAATGGTCATATTTTGGTTTTGGGGATCTCCAACAGCAGGCTAATATGCATGCATGGTCAAAAAACACTTTCATTGTCTTATAATCTGCATTTATTTTTACCTCATTATCCCAGCGACTTCTATATGAATTGTTCAGTGAATCATTTGTTCCAAAACTCCTCCTTAGCGCGATGCTAAACTGCACTGATTGGACCGATGACCCAGTCTGTTGCGACATCATTGGTCGACATCATTCAGCGCAAGAGAATGCCCACCACGGCTTATCAATATTGAAGTAGTCATTGAAGTGTGTGCATTTTTCCCAGAAGTCGCCCGTATTTCAGACACCTCTCCCCCGAAACTAACCCCCCGGTCTCCCAGCATATTGCTCTAGTCTTAAGCATAAGTAAAAATAGCGACACACATTCAGTATTAGTGCACACAGCAGCAAAAGCTGAACCATTATGAAACAGGACCGCCACACGTGTGGAGGAGAGCTGATGTAGCCATAGCAACGACAAACAGCAGAGGAGCACGAGTTCATAAACGCATTTTAATCCGTAAACAAAGCGTCACGCGTCGCGTTTACAAAGTGCTTTTAGACGGGATATGAGAATACAAGTTAACCAGATACACTACAAGCGGTTACAAGTTACAAAACACAATTAAATACATCATTTACAAGCTGGAGAAAACAATGAGGCGACCGTTTTAATCAAACGCACTCACACTTGTTGGATAGCAGGCCAGATTTACCGTCAGCCCACCGGGAAATGTCCCGGTGCTCCCTATGGCCAGTCCGCCCCTGCATATATCAATAGTCTTTTCTGATCCTTCCTTTAACAAACGGTCGACGAATCCTCTGGTGTAAGCTTGTAGATTTCAGAAGCTCCTCAGAGGAACACAGCACAAGGCTGGGCTATAATGCTGAGGCATTTCTGCAGAAATAAACCTCAACCACTGACTCTTCACAGCTTCATCTCTGGTTCATCTGCACACTTCCAGTAATATCCAGCTGAGCACACGTCTGCTACAGTGCTCTTCTCTGTGTTGCCAGATGTTCCTGACTGATTCCAGTCCAAACCCTCTCCAAAAGCCAAAGGTTTTTACCTGCACAAACAAATCCAAAACCGCCCAATCTGGCAACCTTTGCTCGCCGCTGTTGTTTGTGGGCGGGGTTGGGGGTTTTAAATCTTCCCTGGTCTGTACGCGCACAAATGGGCGGGGCTTATGTTTCATGTTCACGTCATGTCGAAACGGCTAAAGACTCGAAAGCACGGCGATTCTCTTGAGGAACTATGAGTCGACTCTTTTATAGATGAATCAATAGTTTTAAACACTGTGCACTTTCAGATTTAAGCCTCAGCTGGACGTTTCACTTCACTTAGAGCTGTTACACACGGCATGAAGATCATTTTCAATAACCCATAATAGGGGCTCTTTAAACAATGCACTTGAGAGCAATCAGCTCCCTATTATTAGATGGATTTAATTCAGATTAAATGCATGTTAAATAAAGAATAGCTTTGTTAAAACATTCTTGCTTTGTCGATCAAACTATAAAATGATTATTGTTTTTATTTTCAATTTTTATTAGAAAATAGAACATAAATTGCTTAGTGTAATAGTGTAAATTCTTTTCTTTTCTTTTTTTGCATGCTAGTTGATCAGTTTCTAGCTACCTAAATGATTGTAAATACAAGAGAGAAAAAAACAAAATGATATGTAAAATATATATGTACATGCACACACACATTCATTTCATACTGTCCAAAGCGTATATTTTACTGCCCTCACCCCACCCCACCCCTAAACCCAACCATCACAGGAGACTGTGTGCAGCTTTACTCTCTGATTAATCTCAATCTGTGGGGTTTATAGGCTTTTTGAGAAATGAGGACGTCAGCAATGTCCTCATATTTCACCTCCTTTTTGTAATACCTGTGTCATACCTGTGTCATTATACAGATTTGAGTCCTGACATGTCACAAAAACACGTACACACACACTATGGCCAATTTGGTTCATCCAATTTACCTATAGTGCATGTGTTTAAACTGTGGGGGAAACCGGAGCACCCGGAGGAAACCCACACCAACACGGGGAGAACATGCAGACTCCACACAGAAATGCCAACTGGCCCAGCCGAGACTCGAAATCATTGACCTTCTTTCTGTGAGGCGACAGTGCTTACCACTGAGCAACTGTGCCACCCAAATTCGCCAATATGCTGCCTTTATAATTCACAAAAGGAGAATGTTTGAAGAATGTTTTGCGTAAATTGCTTTTGTGAAACTCTTGATTTGTTTCATGCTATATTCTCTTATTTATGGAGGTTAGCAGTTAAAACCATCCACTTGATGAATCTAAATGAAGCTCTTGACGTTGTAAGGTTTCATTGTGGATAAATGATGGATGAACTTTCCCTTTAAGGATGATTTATGGGGTCTTACACATCTCAGTTGTCAAATCCATCAGGTTTATTCAGTGTGTTTGTTCCTCCTCCACACTGAAATGCCAACTGGCACAGTCGGGACTCCAACCAACTTGTTGTGAGGCCACAGTGCTAACCACTGAGCCACCTTGTCGCCATAAATAATATATTTATTTACTTATACAAATATATATTATACATTTTTTTTTCTCAGGTTTTTTTTTTAAGTAAAAACTAAATAAAAACAGTGTAAAAATGCGGTAAAATCTCAGTGGTTGTAAATGTTTATACAGTAATATACTTTGTGCACCTTTTAAATTCATTTAAGCTAATGACCATCATCAGAAGTATATTTCATCATAATAAGTTCCTTTTATATATATTTTGTTGTTGTTGTTGTTGTTTTTAGCTGTATGTCGATCCTCAACTGCACAGAACTGTCAGGATGGAAGTGCGGGTGAGTTTCAGCACGACACAACCTGTTCGACTCATTAAGTAATGCACATAATTTACCTCCTCAAATTATATAGCACGTCAAGAAGTTTATATGTGGCAGGATTAAAGTACGGTTATTGATTTGAACAAATGCCTAACCACTGTCATTTACGCAAGTCGGGATATTAAGTTTATAAAATCCTCCACAAGACCGAACATGCTTTCATTAACTTCACTTTGGGTTGAACGTTTGGTGATGATGATTTCATACAACCCTATTAACCTTATTCTTGCGTGAGAGCGGGCGCAGCCATTTGAGTCTCTTAGTCTCAAGACTTTCGCTCTCATTCACTTCCGTTCATTTTTCGACATTATAAACAGCTTGTTCTGCTGCTTGATGTGTCAAACTGATGTTTTCATATTATATTATTTTGCTTTGTCTGTATAGTCATGCAAACACTTGTTTGTAAAGCGAGTAGTTTGACCATTTTCTGCCGTTTATTACAGTCGTTTCTCCCATAGGCGACTAAATCAGTTCTAAAACAATCGCAAAAACGAGCGACTTCAGCACTGATGAATAAGCTCAACACCTCACAGATGAAGAGATCTGACCAGATACTCAGTCTGCTGATGGTAACCGAGTCAGCAGCTGTGTGTTATTACACAAATACGTTAGCATACTGTTTACATTTATGCCTTACTCGTGTTAACACAGACCTTACAAGATATTACTTTTATTTATGTTTACTTACCTTATATTTACTTTAAAATATAAAGGCTGCGTGGCTACAGGACCTTCCTAAACCAGCGATGCACGAACATCCTGTAGTCTCCACTGATCCCTGCTTACTAAGTAGCCCCACGCTGAGTGGCATGGACTGCTGGACTGGCTGGGGTGCACATTTGCTCTTAATAAGATGAAATCCCCCTCACTGTGTAGTAGAACACAACCAGCTTTCCCACTGTGTAAATATCGGTAGGCCCTTTGTACTTTTATAACTCTTCATAAACGCTCCATCTACTCCTTGTGACAGGATAAAGTGATTAAAAATATCCCCGTAAGTCACCTCTGGCTCATACCGTCTACCCACATTAACGGTAACTTTAGATGGGGCAATATGAGACCATCTGATCGCTGCAGGGAGGTTTCACCGTACTCCCAGCTCCAAACATTTACTGAACTAGCATTATATACCACTATTCTAAAATGACAGCTAACTATACACTGTAATGACTTTCCGAATCAGTCATCTGATGTACTGTGTCAGCGTAGCGGAAGCTGAATGACAAAATGCAGAAAAGCAAAGTATTAATAGTGGGTGGGGCGGAATAAGGTCAAAATTCCGCTCGGCTGTGTTCAAAAAGACATAAATTTTTCAAAGTGCACTGCGAAGGGAGCGCAATTGTAAACATGAAGATCGCTAAAACTGAACTGTGAAAATACTTTGAAAGAAAATTACACCTAAGACTGATGACATTAATGCTTTTAAAATAATCATTCAAATGTTAGAATGTTCTGAACAAATAGGGCATAGGAGGGATAACTGGGAATAGAACACAGCCAGGAACTACTGTATGCTTCTGACTACAGCTCCAGAGGTGTAGTTACAAGTGCACAAGTTTGCGACGCAGTTTGCGAATGTTCGTTGAAACGACGGATTTGGGAAACGTCAAATCAATGAACTATGTTTGTAACAACGGAACTTGCGACCTTAGTTGGCTAACGATGGTTTTCGGAAACGCACCCCAAGCCAGTAGAAAAAATTCTTAGCGTCAAACCCTGTATAAACTAGATTAAAATAATTTGATTATTAAAATGCTAAACATTTGAACCAATAAAACAGATTCTATGGCCAAGTATTAAATATTTCCTGCAAGAAGACAGCGCTCATACAGATATACTGTAGATATATACAGTACAATGGGTCTGATCAGAAGGTAAAAATTATTTTCTCACTCAAGTGGACTCAGAGGTTTTCAAGCCTTAACATACTCTAGTTCAGAGATGCCCAAAATAGGGCCCGCGGGCCAAAAATGGCCCATTGTAACCTTTGATTTGGTCCACCATCCCATCTGAGAGGAGAATGAGAATGATGGAGAGGGTTGGGGCAAATGCTTTTAACACAGAGATTATCATTTCTAATTTGACATTCTTTTTTTGTTTGATTTATTGCTTTTTATTTATTTTATTTAGAGCAAACTGTACGGAATCTTAAGAGGCCATGCGTTAAATTATTTTTTCTCTCTTGTTTTGTTGTGATCACGACTTAATTATCTCGTGATCTTGACATAACAACTAATTTTCTCGTGATCTCGACATAACAAAAAGTTGTTTTCTCGTGATAACGACTTATTTTTTGTTTTTATTTATTTATGTATTTATTATTATTATTGTTGTTGTTGTTGTTGTTGTTAATAATAATAATATCTGGCCAATGTCTGGCCAGGGAGAGAATAGCCTAGCTGCAGACGCGCATTCTTGCAACATATTAAAGGCGTTCAGAACAGCGATAATATGAGCGCAAATGCTCGTGCGCATGATTAATGTACATTCATGATTATATTCATGTATGACTCTATATATCATTATTTACAACAATATTCCCTCAACTGTTACCATTTTAAAGCAACTCTATATGGCGCAATTTTAAAGTAATTGTAAACAACTTGCGGAAAGGATTCAAGCAAAAGCAGGATCTTCATCATTCTTCATCATTTAACTCATACATGCAGCAACTTATTTTGCGCCATATAGAGTTGCTTTAAAATGGTGACTGTTGAGGGAATATTATTGTAAATAATGATATATAATCATATACATGAATATAATCATGAATGTACATTAATCACGGGCGTTTGCGCTCATAATATTATGGCTGTTCTGAACGCCTTTAACATGTTACACGAATGCACGTCTGCAGCTAGGCTATTCTCTCCTGGCCAGACATTATTATTATTATTATTATCATTATTATTATTATTATTTTAATAATAATAATAATAATAATAAATAAATAAAAACAAAAAATAAGTCGTGATCACGACATAACTTCTTGTTATGTCGAGATCACAAGAAAATTAGTTGTTATGTCGAGATCACGAGATGATTAAGTCATGATCACGACATAACGAGAGAAAAAATAATTTAATGCACGGCCTCTTAGGTCTTCAGTAAAACTGAAATTAAATGTTTCAATGAAATGTTGTAAATGAATCTTTTTTTTTATTTGAATAATGTAAATACAACGATTAGAGTACTATGCAGAAGACATCGGTGAGCAAATCAAGGCAAAAACTAGTGCAATTCTGTCATAAATGAGATTGTTTTGTTTTTACTGTAATAAGTTCTTTATAAAATGTCAAAATTGATATTGTATTAGTTCATATAAGGCAATATTTTCTAGTCATTGTTAAACATTATATAAATAAATTAGGAAATTACCCATGGCAACTATATTTAACTTTGGCCCACTAGCCTCAATCAAGTCTGGTTTTTAGCCCTTCATAAGAAAATGTTTGGGCACCCCTGCTCTAGTTTGAAACTATTCTAACCCAGATCACTTTGTTTGTATTCACTTTGAAATGTTGTTATAAATACAATCCTCATGTGCACTGAAGTAGTTTTCAACACTTTCCTGTATTGTTTTCCCTTCAGTTTTTTACTCTTAAATTTAGTCACACTTTATTTTGATGGTCCGTTTGTTGAATTTAAGTTAAATTGCAACTAATTCTCATTAGATTATGAGTAGACTGTTAGGTTGGGGTTTGGGGTAGGGTTAGTGTAAGTTGACATGTACTTGCAAAGTCTCTTATAGTCAGTTAAATGTCTGTTGAATGTCAGTATCAACATATATTAAGCAGACAGTCTACTAATACTCAAATAAACCATCAAAATAAAGTGTTACCTTAAATTTTCTTTAGTTAAAAAGTCTTACATTTACTCTCAGAAACCCTTGATAAACTAATAGTATTGACGTATGGAGCAGGTCTGAGCAGCTCTGTGCTGTTTTGCTCTTTCAGATCATCTCGGCTGTTCTTTAAGCTCTGCCACCAGGAGGAGTTGGCTAATTTGCTGGACAGACTGGGCAGAGCGGCACTCGTCATTCAGAAGAGTGAGTAACAGTTCAACTCTGTTTGTTTCAACCTCAATAAAGAAAGTCTAATAAGCGTGGAGGCGCTCGTATCACTGCACATGATGACTCTTGGCTCTAACTTTGACTGCTTTATTGCAGCTTAAATCCCTTTTCAGAGAAACGTACTAAAGCAAGTTCAAACGTGAACTCAAAAAGTTCAAGTCTTTTACAAGAATATGTTTCGCGTCTGAGTAATGAAACAGAATCAACAAGCAATGTTGTGTTATGTCCACACGTCTCCTCATCCATTTTACTTTTTGTGTGTGTTGTGTATGAGCTTACTCGGTGTGCATGAGTTGTTGCATTGCAATTAGTTTTTGTTTCACATGACTTTTCAGGGCTCAACATCAAGGATTTACTAAATTTATCTCTGACTACACCAAAAATAAAGAAATAATTAATTAGCCTCCTTAGCCTCAAATTTTCAATGTGCCAAAACAAGCAAAATATAACTGTATAAGTGCACGTTTTACTTCAACAAAACTTGGCTAAAGGTCCCAGATCACCAGTTAACTACACGTAAACTGGGAGTTAATCTCTTATTAAAGCAATGTTATTGTAAAAAAAAAAATTATAATTAAGTGAAGTTTCACAAGCTAATTTCGAGGGGAGCAGATGATAGGATTGACTACAGCTGATCCCCATCACTAATCACTAACTAGCCTATCGGATCCTTCCAAATTTAATATAAATACCCTGCCTATACTTCCCTTCCCTCCATCTCTTCTCCCTCCTCCTCAATTCTAAGTTTGAGCGACACGGTGACTCAGTGGCTAGCACTTTTGCTCCACAGCAAGGGGTCATTGGTTCAAATGCTAGCTGAGCCAATCGACACACTCTGTGCGGAGTTTGCATGTTCTCCCCGTGTTCGCGTGGGTTTTCCCTGGGTACTCCGGTTTCCCCCCACATCCAAAAAATATGCTACAATATTTGTACAAACTAGGGTTTCCAGGGAATTTATCCAGGGAATTTATCGAGGACTACCCAATCTCATACATATGCTTGTTCATATTATCATTATCATATTATCTCATTATCATAAGAACCTCAGCCAGACTAGAGAATAAGAAACTAATTACAATGACTTATTTAAAAAAAAAAAAAAAAAAAAAAAACATCAGCAACATCCTTAAAATAGCTAAGGAAGTGACCCAACACATTATGTATTTTTTGGTTCTTTTGACATTGTTTTTATACAATAATCTTTACTTGTCTAGAAACTGCTTCTTGGTTTTTTTATTTTTTTTATTTTTAGATATTGGTGACTAGAAACGAGACACAATTTTTAAGTAAGAAAATGTTTCTTACACTTCATCGTAGCCACACACAACAAGATTCCAGTAACAAGCAATCTGTCTGTCTGCACCGAAAGTGAAGCATCATGACAAAAAGTTTAAATACCAGTACTCCCAATCAAATGGTAAAGGCTTTTAATCTCATTAATACATATTAAACCTCTTTAACATTATTAATAGGCTACTGGGTGACGGATGGTTTGCACTGAGTGACTTTCATTTTCAGAGCATCTGCTAGTTATGTTATTTTCAAGATCTGAGGTGAACTATCTGCTGCTGCTTTCAGTAGTATGCCAATAAATGTAAGGTAAAATAGTATTTAAACTCACATTGGAAGCGTTTGACACTGAAAAAAGCCCATAATCAGTACCTGAGATGATCATTGTCATAGTAGTTTATGCTGTTGTTCTGCTGTGACGTCGCAGAAATGAAAAATTTTAAATCGCTGTCGCAGATTTAGGATAAAAACTCCTTTTTACATGACAAAGATCCCTCTTATTGCTTGCTGCATGTAGTTAGGACACAGTGTTACTCAGTACGGTGAGGATTTCTGATTTGTTCATGTGCCGGTGTGTAGATTTCCGGGCCCGGATCTGCCGCAGGAAGTATCTGTGTCTGCTGGCGGAGCTGCGGCGTCAGCGTCAGGCTCAGCGGGAGCGCGAGGAGCGTGAGGAGGAGGAGAGGAGACGCCAGGACGAGGAGAAGAGACGGCAGCAACAGCAGGAGGCCGAGAGAAAGAGGCGTCTGCAGGTGGAGCAGGAGAACCTGAGTGAGAACCGATTCAGTGTTCATGTCAGCAGAGTGTGTTTACTGTGGTGAAGAAAATTAGAAGGGATACGGCTGCGGATATGCACATCAATATAGTATAATGTTTGTGACACTACAAGAATAATTAATGTTTTTATATTACTGTTATATATAAATATAGTACTATTATATTATTATAATATTATATTAATATTATTATTATTATAAATTATTACTGTTAATAAAATATAATTTAATGGGTGATTTAATAAATAATATGAATAATAATAAATATAATTACTCTGTTTTTACATTACTGTCGGAGTTGCGGTAGGGGTAGACGTTAAAAAATACAGTTTAATGTGTAATTTAATCAATTAAATAAGAATAATTGATATATTTACTGTTTCTAAATTACTGTGAGGGCTGTGTTTAGGGTTTGGGTAGGGGTAGACATCAATAAAATACAATTAATGGGCATTTTAATAAATAGTATGAATATAACTGGGTATTATAACTGTTTTTATATTACTATGAGGGTTGTGCAAGGGGTAAGCATTAATACAATACAATTTAATGTGTAATTTAATAAATGATATGAATAATAATTGATATAATTACTGTTTTTGCATTACTGTGGGGGTTGTGTTTAGGGTTGTGGTAGGGTTCGGCATTATCAAATACAATTAATGGGTAATTTAGTAAATAATATGAATAAAACTGGGCTATAATTACTCTTTACATCACTGTGAGGGTTGTGTTTAGGGCTGTGGTAGGGGTAGACATTAATCAAATACAATTAATGTGTAATTTAATAAATTAAATAAGAATAATTGATATAATTACTGTTTCTAAATTACTGTGAGGGCTGTGTTTAGGGTTTGGGTAGGGGTAGACATTAATAAAATACAATTTAATAGGCATTTTAATAATAAATATGAATATAACTGGGTATTATTACTGTTTTTATATTACTATGAGGGTTGTGCAAGGGGTAAGCATTAATACAATACAATTTAATGTGTTATTTAATAAATAGTATGAATAATACTGGGCTATAATGACTCTTTACATCGCTGTGGGGGTTGTGTTTAGGGTTGTGGAAGGGGTAGATGTTAAAAATACAGTTTAATGTGTAATTTAATAAATTAAATAAGAATAATTGATATAATTACTCTTTATAAATTACTGTGAGGGCTGTGTTTAGGGTTTAGGTAGGGGTAGACATTAATAAAATACAATTTAATAGGTAGTTTAATAAATAATATGAATATAACTGGGTATTATTACTGTTTTTATATTACTATGAGGGTTGTGCAAAGGGGTAAGCATTAATAAAATACAAATGAATGGGTAATTTATTAAATAATATGAATAATAATTGATATAATTACTGTTTTTGCATTACTGTGGGGTTCGTGTTTAGGGCTGTAGACGTTAGGGGTAGACGTTATCAAATACAATTAATGTGTAATTTGATAAATAATATGAATAATACTGGGCTATAAATGACTCTTTACATCACTGTGAGGGTTGTGTTTAGGGTTGTGGTAGGGGTAGACGTTAATCAAATCCAATTAATGGGTAATTTAATAAATTAAATAAGAATAATTGATATATTTACTGTTTCTAAATTACTGTGAGGGCTGGGCTTAGGGTTTGGGTAGGGGTATACATTGATAATATACAATTTTTAATAGTTTAATAAATAGTATGAATATAACTGGGTATTATCACTGTTTTTATATTACTATGAGGGCTGTGCTAGGGGTAAGCATTAATACAATACAATTTAATGTGTATATTAATAAATAATATGAATAATAATTGATTTAATTACTGTTTTTGCATTACTGTGGGGTTTGTGTTTAGGGCTGTGGTAGGGGTAGACGTTATCAAATACAATTAATGTGTAATTTGATAAATAATATTATCAATTCTGGGCTATATTTACTGTTTTTACATCACTGTGAGGTTTTGTGTTTAGGGTAGTGGTAAGGGTAGACGTTAATCAAATACAATTGATGGGCAATTTAATAAATGTTATAAATATGTTAACATCCGTCCGCAGCTGTATCCCTTCTAGGAACAACCATTGAAACCACATGAAATTAATATTGACTGTTTATTTTGCTAGCTCACATTGCTGTTCTTAAGGTGAATAATTAATTTGTGCGTATTGATCCACTGAGAAAACGTGTTTTTATAATCTTCAATTTAAAGATGTGTCCCAAATCTTATACTGTTTATGCTACAAAATGGCATAGAATAGTGCACAAGTAGTGTATTCACACTGAAAATTATTAGATTAAATATATTATACTTAAAATTATAATAAGAAAATTAAAGCTGCAAGCAGCGATGAAAGGGACCTCGCACCACCGGCCCACCGCCGCCCGGTGGCCCCACCACGACAGCAAACAGCGTACGATATAAATTAAGCCGAAACATACAAAAAACCTGAGAAAATCACAGATTTATGCCAGACTTCCTCCTGTCAGCAGGTGGCGCTACGACTGTGACTACCTATTGGCACGTGGATGTCTTCAGGAGAGGAATTTTATCAAACATGTGAAGTTTCAGGCTGATCGGACATTGTGTGGCTGAGTTATAACAACTTCCTGTTTCATGGCGAATGCTCAAAGTTTGAGAGCCCGCCACGGCCACGCCCATCGATGAAAACTCTAGATCTTCGCAATTTAGCATCGCCAAGGCCTTTAGATGATAAAGCCCAATTTGGGGGTTGATCCGATAAAATCCCTAGGAGGAGTTCGTTAAAATACAACGCCTGGAAATGGCAAAAATGCCACTTTTTCGCCGGAGGAAGTTAAAAATATCTGACTTCCTGTTGGGTTTGAGATTGTGCTCCAAGAGACTTTTTTGTAGGGTCTGTCATGTTTGACGTGTGTGCCGATTTTCGTGCGTGTGCGTGATTCCTGGCTCGGGGGCTAGTCTGTCACAATTTTCTAGGTGGCGCTGTCGAGTCATTTTGACACGCCCACTTTTGAAACCAATAAATAACGAAATTTTTCGCCACTTCTGGGGCGTTTTCGGGCACGTTTAGACCCTCAAAATCGCGATCATTTACCCGGAAGAAGAAGAAGAAGAAGAAGAAGAAGAAGAAGAAGAATAAACGGAGCAATTCCAATAGGGCCTACGCACCGTTCCGGTGCTCGGTCCCTAATTATAATACAGAATGGGTGCACTTTAAATACACAACGATACACTTAATCAACTGTTAAAAAGAAGTGTGTAATGTTCACTTCACGCACTGAATGCGCACAGTTTTCAGAGCTATCGGATGCTTGAGTGTACAAGTGCGTAAGTGTATAGTGTGTCATTTATGACGAAGCTAGTGTGTGATTTTGGAGTTGCAGTCCTTCTGTTGAACTTGAGGGTTTCCATAGAAACTGTATATTAATATTCTTAACCACGCTGTCTTACCATTAGTTTGCTAAGAAGGAATGATGCGCGAAAGATGCACTTGACGTCAGCTTGAGGGCTTCAATGGCAACTGTATATTAATATTCACGCCCCTCTTACCGTTAGTTTGCTGTAAGGGAATGATGCACAAAAGATGCACTTATGACCTCATGACAGCTATTTGGTAGTTTGGTCATTTATTTCCCTAATTTTGCAACTGTTAAACGTCGCCTGGGGAAATGGTTTGAATCTCAGTTCAGTACAAATGTTAGTGTTCCATTTGGGACGATACTAAACTCTACACTACACGGATGAGCATATAAGTGCATGAGTTACAGAGTATCATTAGGGATCCAGCTATGGTCAGTCCTTCTGTTGATGTCAACTTTAGGGCTTTAATAGCAACTGTATATTAATATTCATTGCACTTATACCATTAGTTTGCTACGAGGGAATAATGCACTAAAGATGCACTTATGACCTCATGACAGCTACTGGTCATTTATTTCCCTAATTTTGCAGCCGTTAAATGTCGCCTAGGAATGGTTTGAATTTTCATTAAGTAAAAAAAGTTAGAGTTCCATTTGGTGGGGGACACTAAACTCTACACGGTTAACTGTAGAAGTGTGTAATCTATAGTGTGTCATTTGTTTGCTACAAGGGTATGATGCTTGAAAAGAAGGCCCCGTCACCCCGCTCAATATTCTAACATACTAAAGCAAAAAGTTTCAGCAACTTCTGGTTCACACAGATTTAAAACTTGTTTCTGTGTTTGCAGGACCAGCGTCTCCACCGGTGCCATTGCCCAGAAAGAAGAAGCCGGAGCCCAGACCTCGATCAGTGCTCAGCAGCGTCAGCAAAACAGCAAACGTGGCTCCGGTACCGCGGCCCCGCAGCAAGCTTTTAGAGGTGCCACATCAGTTACACTACACCTGCATTTAGCAGATTATCTTACCAGCATACACGTGATTGGAGTATTTACATGCCAAGCCACATTTCTATTTGTTATTAAAGGGATAGTTCACCCATCATTTAATCGCCCTATACTTGTTCCAAACAAGTTTGAGATGTTTTTCTTCCGTTAAACACAAAAGAAGATATTTTAAAGAATGTTGAAAACTGGTAACCACTGACTTCTGTAGTAGGAAAAATAAATACAGTTTAATAGACTACCTGACAAAAGTCTTGACGTCGATTCGAGCAGCAAATAGTTGTTTGACTTCTAGTTGATCATTTGGGAAAGTGGCAGAAGGTCAATTTTTCTGCTGAATCATCTGTTGAACTGCATCCCAATCATCACCAATACTGCAGAAGACCTACTGAAACCAGCATGGACCCAAGATTCTCACAGAAATCTGTCAAGTTTAGTGAAGGAAAAATCATGGTTTGGGGTTACATTCAGTATGGGGGCGTGCGAGAGATCTGCAGAGTGTCTGCAACATCAACAGCCTGAGGTATCAAGACATTTGTGCTGCCCATTACATTACAAACCACAGGAGAGGGCAGATTCTCCAGCAGGATAGCGCTCCTTCTCATACTTCAGCCTCCACATCAAAGCTCCTAAAAGCAGAGAAGGTCAAGCTGCTCCAGGATTGGCCAGCCCAGTCACCAGACATGAACATTATTGAGCACGTCTGGGGTAAGATGAAGGAGGAGGTGTTGAAGATGAATCTAAAGACTCTTGATGAACTCTGGGAGTCCTGCAGGAACTCTTTCTCTGCCGTTCCAGATGACTTTATTAATGCGTTATTAGAGTCATTGCAGAGATGTGTGGATGCAGTCCTCCAAGCTTATGGGAGTCACGCACAATATTCATTCTGTCTCCACTGCAGCAGGACTTTATATTCTATACTGGACATTATTTCTGTTCAGTGACGAGACT
>CAIGQQ010037750.1:6137296-6159289 GCA_903798035.1 Danio albolineatus | reverse complement strand
CACACACACACACACACACACACACACACACACACACACACACACACACACACACACTCACACGCACACACACAATATTGATTTTAGTTTCAGGTAGGTGTTTCGCATGTCTAACATTTTCTAAGCATCAAGTGTGACCGACTCAAGTACTTCATCCAAGAACTAAAATAGCCTCATTATAATTCATGAATCTATTCTTAGCAAGACGTCTTTCCGGTATTGTTATGATTGGTGTTGCATCAAGTGTAATGTTATTTTAACAACAGTTATTTTAATATAGGGCTACACAGTGGCTCAGTGGTTAGCAGTGTGGCCTCACAGCAAGAAGGTCCCTAGTTTGAATGCTGGCTGGGCCATTTCTGTGTGGAGTTTGCATGTTGTTTGCATGTTGCATGTTGGTGTGGGTTTCCTCCGGGTGCTCCAGTTTCCCCCACAAGTCCAAACACATGCGCTATTGGGGAACTGGACTAAATTGGCTGCAGTGTATGAGTGTGCATGTGAATATAAGAGAGTACGGGTGTTTCCCAGTGATGGGTTGTGACTGAAAGGGCATCCACTGCGTAAAACATCTGCTGGAATAGTTGGTGGTTCATTCCGCTGTGGCGACCCCTGCTAAATAAAGGACTTAGCTGAAGGAAAATGAATGAACGAACATTATTTAACTACACTGAAAAAAATGCTGGGTTAAAATAACTTGTTTTTACAAACTTAAGTAGATTGAACATAAAAAATTAAGTTGTTCACCAAAAACACTCAAGAATTGTGTTGATTCAGCTTCATTTATTCATTCATTTTCTTTTCGGTCCCTTTATTCATCAGGGGTCACCACAGCGGAATGAACTGCCAACTTGGGAAAAGTTGTTTGAGATGAGCATTGGTTCATTATGTAACTTTCTCACCACCACCTGCATATGGCTGTGTTAACGGTGTCTATCTGTGTAACGATGTGGAGATGTTGGTAATTCCAAATAGACATATTACCGCTATACATTAATAAAATACTGTAGTTTACTGTAAAAATGAGAAATTACTTTTACGACTTGTACCGTTTTTTTAACAGTGAAATACTGGCGACCACAGCTGCCGGGTTTTTAACCGTAAATTTTATGGATTTATTTTTCACAGTGAATGTTTTATTAAACAGGCGTGCTTTCATTGTGAATTTTCAAATATTTCCCGAATGATGTTGAACAGATTCAGGAATTTTTCACAGTATTTCCTATAATATTTTTTCTTCTGGAGAAAGTCTTATTAGTTTTATTTCGACTAGAATAAAAGCAGTTTTAAATTTTTTAAAATCATTTTAAGGTCAATATTATAAGCCCAATTAAGCTGTATTTATTTTGATTGTCTACAGAACAAACCACTGTTATACAATGACTTCCCTAATTAACCTAGTTCAGCCTTTAAATGACACTTTAAGCGGAATACTAGTAAAAAATATTCAAAAATACTCTTGAAAAATATCCAGTCTAATATTATGTGCTGTCATCAAGGCAAATATATTAATCTTTTTTGAAATCAGCTATTAAAACTATTACTATGTGTAGAAATGTGTTGAGAAAAAATCTCTCCGTTAAACAGAAATTGGGAAAAAAATATACAGAAGGGCTAATAATTCAGGAGGGCTAATCATTCTGACTTCTCTACTGTTTTCTCCTCATATTGTCGACTTTGTCTCTTCCATTGTGCAGCAGGTAATGCGTACCGCAAAGGAAGGAGTCGGAAGTGGAAGGAAATTCTGCGTTTCCCTCACATAAACGAGTGCAAAGAGCTGGAGAACAGCATTGGTGAGAAAACATTGAACATTTTTTCAACATTCATTTTCTTGTCAGCTTAGTCCCTTTATTAATCCGGGGTCGCCACAGCGGAATGAACCGCCAACTTATCCAGCATATGTTTTACGCAGCGGATGCCCTTCCAGCTGCAACCCATCTCTGGGAAACATCCATACACACTCATACACACTCATACACTACGGACAATTTAGCCTACCCAATTCACCTGTACCACATGTCTTTGGACTTGTGGGGAAAACCGGAGCACCCGGAGGAAACCCACGCAACCACGGGGAGAACATGCAAACTCCACACAGAAATGCCAACTGACCCAGCCGAGGCTCGAACCAGCGACCTTCTTATACTAAATTGAAATGCTGTAAAGATCATTTCCTTTGTGTTTTTTCTTTTGTGTGTTTTAAAGGGGTTGATTTATGACAGGTTATGTTGTCTTGAAGTTAATCTCAATGTCATCTTTGCATTTAAAATGACTGAGGAAATGGCACTTAATGACAGTTGAATCATGCATATAATCACACACAGCAAAAACATCAGTGTACATTTAAATCAATTTGAGTTTAACTTAACACTCCTTGGGTGTACATATGACTCCCTCCATTTTGGAGTTAAAATAACACTTTCTAAAGTGTGAAATTTGTACATTACTCACAGAGTTCATTTTAACACAGTAAGAGTTTATTCTTACATCAAACTTGAGTGTTATTATACCATTCAAAGTGTTAATATATATTACATTTGTACATTACTCAGAGTTCGTGTGTATATAAGCTAATGAGTGCATATACAGCTTCTGATGAGAATTAATTATATCTTATAATTTATTATATCATCAAGACTAGTAAAACATACTGGTTTGATCACTGTTTATCCGAAAGAACTGGTTTAATAAAAAAAAAATGGACTTCCCTTCACTAGTGGCAAGTACATTGCATATTGGGTTAAAAGTTTAACACTGAAAAAAAAAAACTACTTTTAAATATACGTTCTTTCACACTCGTGAATTGAAATGTACTCCGGGTTTTAACACTGAACAACTCCAAAATAATCACACTGTATATTTAACACAGGATTTTTTGCTGTGCAATTATTTCATGATAGTCTTATGAACATGTAAACACAACAAGAAACACAATTAATTTGAACAAACCAGTAAACATTAACTGTTAACCTTGGTAAAAAAAAAACAAAAAACAAGAAAATTAGTGAACGAGGATGGTCGGGTACTGTACACACTGTTTTTTTTGGTCTACAATGACGATGTTTTTGAATACCTTGAGACTATTTCTGCCTATGGAGGATGAGGGAAGTCTATGATCTCAACTAGCATATTTTATTTTGTGTCCTGAATATAAACAAAGGGATCGGAACAACGTGAGGCCAAATTATTAGTTCCATATGCTTTTATTTTCAAGCTAATCTGGAATGTACCGTATTATTTTCTGTCCTCCAGAGCGAGACTATTACAGCCTGTGTGTGGATCAGCCCATCGGGAAACAACTCTTCCTGCTTTTCTGTTCTACTAAACCTGAGCTGCAGCATTTAAATGACCTCTTGGATGAAATGGTATGATCTTCTGTCTAATACATGGTTGAAAGTGTATTTGTGCTGGTCGAATTTAACTGATACGCCGTAAAAATAATTGTGTAAATTATATTTTGGCTCAAACTATAAGAGGAGCAAAGAATTTAATTGGTTTGAAACTGTAGTTAACCATATTTTGTGATTCGTGTTTTTTTTTTTTTTTACTCATTTAGGCTTTTGATTTGCATTATGGGACCTTGATCTTTCCTTCGAACGCTTTTAAGGTTGAACTTTTTATTGACATTTTTAATAGTTTGAAGCAACACAGGCTCATTCTGAGAGCGTAGCCCTGTATACATTTCTGGAGATCGCGAATTATGTAGCCAAAGGAACGTATGGCTGCATTTCGTATTTAAAACTACCGCTAAGGGGCAGTATGACACCGTTCCTTTTCGCTATTACCAGCTGACCACTTACCTCCATATGGACAGCTTTCTCTCTGTTACCAGTTTGCTCAGTAGCTCGCCATGCACATCAGCAGACTTGAGACTTAGAAAGGAGTTGACTGCGATGATGGGGTTCAAGTTCAGCGAAGAATGGTTCCAGAAAGCGAGTAAGACAAAAACAAAAGGCAAAAATGAAAATAAATAAGTAAATAACAGGGTGAGACTGTGGTAAAATCTGAAAACGTGGTAAAAATCAGGCGAGGGCTTTTCTTTTTCTTGGATTGCTTTTTAAAACTCTCAGTTGGGTTTCGGGAAGTGGGCAGGTCAGTCGGTGGTTATTAAAAACACTATTGTTTGGGTTTACGGAAGTAGGAGGATGGGTCACTCAATTGGTCAGTCAGCGGCCTCTGGTGGATTTACACTAGAACAGCAGGCACGAATGGCACTCGCGAGAGAAATTTGGGGATAGTCCTCGCTGCAGCCAGCAGCTTGATAATGTGCTGGACCAGGTCCACTACATAATGGATGACCTCTCACTACCCTAAACCCAACCGTCACAGTAGCATGGGCATTACCCTAGAGGGCAGTACAATGTCCACTGCATAGTGGACCTGGTCCAGTACATCATCATGGTTACAGACTGCAGCGAGGACATCTTGGAAATTTGAGATCTGAAAAAGCAAACTCAGCGGCTTCTGGTGGATTCACAAAAACTGCACAAAAAAAACAAACAAATAAAATGTAGCTCCTGAGACGTATTTGTAGCTCTCCAGAAATGTATATAGCAGTACATTTTCAGAATTGATATATTGTCTGGGTTGTGGTTGTATATTATGGTTTGAAAACCTAGGTAACCTAATAAACCACAAGTACATTTATTTAATTTAGTACAAACTTATTACTCTATATATTATTTCTGAAACAATATCTTGTCTCAAGCTACTAAAATGTCAATAAAAGTCACTCTATTAAGCTGTAGAGTTGAATTTTCAACATCAAAAGTCGACAGAGAAAAGAGATAAAACTCCCATAATGCAATTCACAGCAGTAAATAAACAGAAAACACCTGTGAATCACAAAATATGGAACTTGCTGATTGCCAGGTATTTTTTACAGTGTAGATTAACATGCATTTGGGATTGCAATGTGCATTTACTTTACTTTCATGTTTGTGAATGCTCCATTTTTAATTTTATTTTTGCAATGATATTATGCATTGCCTAGAAAATAGTTCCCGGCTAGATAGCAGCACATAATATCATCGCACCTGCTGCAACCATGGTACAGCAGCAAAGATTCTTGACTATTACACCAGAATGCAAGTAGTTAATAGCTATATTGACCTAAAAAATTACAACTTTTCATTTTCTGTTGGTGTTAGTACACAATTTAACTGCAATTTTTTTGAGTGAGATGCTAATGGTCTAATCTGATTCAATGATTTATGCTAAGATAAGCTAAAAGTTCTTCTGCCAGATTGAATGATCAAACATCGACTGAATGGATTCAAAAACTGTTTAACTGCAGGGGAGATATAAAATGAACCTATTAAGTGGAGTGTTCCTTTATGGTTAACTTGTTACTGTGTAACTATTTATTTAACTACTAAATAATATGATTAAATACATGTACTTACTGTACTCTTTGGGTTACAATGCAGGTTTAGAGTTAGTTGCATAGAAATTTTGCATAATTATTTACTATAACTATGGTAAGTACATGGAACGTGTAACAAAGACATCATGAAATAAAGTGTTACTGTGGTTTGTGTTTGTCAGTGAAAACTCATTTTATGCTCTTCAGACGAAATACGAGGTCACGACAGACGACCAGAAAAAAATGTCCCGTGATAAACTCATCAATAAATTTAAAACCTCACAGGTCTGTAAACTTTCATTCATTCATTCATTCATTCATTCATTCATTCATTCATTCATTCATTCATTCATTCATTTATTCGCTTAGTCCCTGATTTTTCAAGGGTTGCCACAGCAGAATGAACCACCAACTAAATTCATTTAATTTATCCTAATTTACTACTGCAGTTGCAAGTGCTTTAAAGCAGTGTTTCCCAACCCTGTTCCTGAAGGCACACCAACAGTTCACATTCTCAACCTCTGCCTAATCAAACACAGCTGAATCAACTCATCAGAACATCAGAAGAGACTCCAAAACCTGAAGTTAATGGGTCAGAGAAGGGAGACCTCCAAAATATGTTCTGTTGGTGTGCCTTCAGGAACAGGGTTGGGAAACACTGCTTTAAAGGGTTAGTTCACTCAAAAATACAAATTCTGTAGTTAATTACTCACCCTCATGTTGTTGGAGTCTCCTGAAACCTTTGTTTATATTCAGGACAAATGAAGATATTTTAGATGAAATCCTAGAGCTCTCTCATCCTTCAACCTGTAATCATACGAAGCTGTGTGTGAAAGTTCATTCAGCCACATTGGAGAGTTTTGGAACATTTTAAACCACATTTCAAACTTTCCTGAGTCTGTTACAGCGCTGTGGAGGAACTTTGGCCCACTCGTCTGTGCAGAATTGTTGTAATTCAGCACACACTGGAGGGTTTTTGAACATAAATCTCATTTTAAAGGTCATGCCACAGCATCTCAATTGGATTCAGGTCAGGAGTTTGACTAGGCCACTCCAAAGTCTTCGTTTGTTTTCCTTCAGCCATTGAAGAGTGGATTTGCTGGAGCTCTCTCATCCTCAGTAGTTCAACTGTAATCATACGAAGCTCAAAAAACATTGTGTGTCAATAGTCATCAAAAGTATAACTTTGTTCACCAATGTCCACTATCCATCATATCAGAGTGTGCATTCACTATGGGCTTTTGCATGTTGTGCTGCTGACTCTAATAGCAATATATCGTATGTGCAACCTGATCTGAAGTAGGTAAGAAAAATTAGATGAACAAAGATGTTTTTACAGTTGTTTTGACACACAAAAAAGTTCTTGGCGTTTTTATATTATTATCATAAAGTGAAAACAAAATACAAAACTACACAGCCCTGTGTGAAAAAGGGTTTCCCCCCTAAACTGAATAACTGGTTGGGCCAGCCTTAGCAGCAACAACTGCAATCAGATCATTTTTGATAACTTTCCTGAGTCTGTTACTGCACTATGGAGGAATTTTGGCCCACTCATCTGTGCAGAATTGTTGTAATTCAGCACACACTGGAGGGTTTTCGAACATAAACCACATTTCAAAAGTCATGCCACAGCATCTCAATTGGATTCAGTTCAGGAGTTTGACTAGGCCACTCCAAAGTCTTCATTTGTTTTTCTTCAGCCATTGAGAAGTGAACTTGCTGGAGCTCTCTCATCCTCGGTAGTTCAACTATAATTACACAAAGCTCCAAGAAATCTTTTGTATGTCAAAAATAATCCAAAATATGACTTTGTTCGCCAATTTCCACTACATAATATTAGGGTGTGCATTCACTAGGGGCAGTGGCATGTTGTGCTGCTGACTCTAATGGCAATACGTCACACTGTCTGTAGTAAACGTGCAACCTGACCTGAAGAGGGTGAGAAAATTTAGATGAACAAAGTTGTTTTTACAGTTTTTTGATAACTTTCCTGAGTCTGTTACTGCTCTATGGAGGAGTTTTGGCCCACTCATCTGTGCAGAATTGTTGTAATTCAGCAATCATTGGAGGGGTTTCAAACATAAACCACATTTTAAAGGTTATGCCACAGCATCTCAATTAGATTCAGGTCAGGAGTTTGACTAGGCCACTCCAAAGTCTTCATTTGTTTTTTTCAGCCATAAAGAAGTGGACTTGCTGGAGCTCTCTCATCCTCAGTAGTTCAACTGTAATCATATGAAGCTCCAAAAACATTGTCTGTCAATAATATTAGGGTGTGCATTCACTAGGGGCAGTTGCATGTTGTGCTGCTAACTCTAATGGCAATACGTTGCACTGTCTGTAGTAAACGTGCAACCTGATCTGAAGAGGGTGAGAAAATTTAGATAAACAAAAGTGTTTTTACAGTTGCTTTGACTCACAAAAGAGTTATTGGAGTTTTTATATTATTATCATTAAGTGAAAACAAAAAACAAAACTACACAGCCCTGTGTGAAAAAGGGTTTCCCCCCTAAACTGAATAACTGGTTGGGCCAGCCTTAGCAGCAACAACAGCAATCAGATCATTTTTGATAACTTTCCTGAGTCTGCTACAGCGCTGTGAAGGAATTTTGACCCACTCATCTGTGCAGAATTGTTGTAATTCAGCACACACTGGAGGGTTTTCGAACATAAACCGCATTTCAAAAGTCATGCCACAGCATCTCAAGTGGATTCAGGTCAGGAGTTTGACTAGGCCACTCCAAAGTCTTCATTTGTTTTTCTTCAGCCATTGAGAAGTGTGTCAAAAATAATTAAAAATATGACTTTGTTTACCAATGTCCACTACATCATATTAGGGTGTGCTTTCACTAGAGGCAGTTGCATATTGTGCTGCTGACTCCAATGTCAATACGTTGCACTGTCTGTGGTAAACGTGCAACCTGACCTGAAGTGGGTGAGAAAAATTAGGTGAAGAAAGTTGTTTTTACAGTTTTTTTTACACACAAAAGTGTTCTAGGAGTTTTATATTATTATAGTTGAACCACTGGAGACCCATGGACTGTTTTGACAATGATTTGATAAATTTTTTTGGACTTTGAGCATTGGATTTGGACCAGTGCTGTCAATTGGGGATGAGAGAGCTCCTGGATTTCATCTAAAATATCTTAATTTTATTCTGAAGACCATTGAAGGCGATTAGTAAATGATGTAATTTTGATTAACTTATCCTTTAGCGCAGAGATGCCCAAACTAGGGCCCGTGGGCCAAAGTTGGCCCATTGCAACCTTTGATTTGGCCCACCATCCCATCTGAGAAGAGAGTAAGAATGATGGAGAGGGCTGGGGCGAATGCCTTTAAAAGAGATCATCATTTCTAATTTGACGTAACCTTTCTTTGTTTGGTTTTATTGCTGAATTACAATAAAGCCAACCAAAATTAAATGTTTAATTATATGTTGTAAATCAGTGGTTCTCAACTGGTTTGGCCACGGGACCCACATTTTTACATCGTCATCAAGCCGCGACCCAATATTTTATTGTTGCATTTAACAAAATGTACCAAATTATAGAAATATTACAAAGTAAAAACGATACATACTGGAAACAGCGGTTAGGGTAGAGAAATGTTCAGTTACCGAACTAAACTGAACTGTTGTCGCGCGCGCATTTCAAAATAAAAGTCCGGTATAAGCAAAATAAATAATTTATTTATTTATTTATTTTTGACCACGCACTCCGCGACCCACCAGTTGAGAAACACTGTTGTAAATAATGTCATTCAACAGATAGACTATACAGAAGACATCAGCAAGCTAATCAACGCAAAAGAGTGTAACTCCATTTTGTCATTAATGAGATTGTTTTTGTTTTTACTGTAATAAGTTCATTCTAAAAATATACAAAGAATTATGCTGTATTAGTTAATATGAAGCAATGTTTTCTGGTCATTTTTAAACATTATTAAATAAATTAGGAAATTAACCATGGCTACTATAGTTACCTTCGGCCCGCAACCCTCAATCAAGTTTGGTTTTGGCCCTTCATAAGAAAAAGTTTGGGCACCCCTGCTTTAGCGGGTCTAAATCTAAAGAGAATGAGCTGGATAAGTGTTTCGTAGTGTGATCACGCCATACTGAACAGGTAACCGTACATTACGGCTGAGAGTCTCCAGAAAATCTGACCAGCCAAAAAATGCTATCATTGAGTCAGGGAGTAAAACTTAATCTTCCCATAGTGTTTTGAAAGCGTTTCTCCAGGACATGTTAACATGTTATGTATGTGTTCAGTCCTCTAGGGTGCGAGAGATGGTTCACGAAGAAATTCAGAAGTGCAACTGGAACATGGAAAATTTCATCAGCAACTGCCAAAGGTGAGTTCCAAATGTTTGGTTACACTAGACTTATCAAATGTTCTTGTGATTAATTGTTGAAGGTAAAACAAAATACAAAACTACACAGCCCTGTGTGAAAAAGGGTTTCCCCCCTAAACTGAATAACTGGTTGGGCCAGCCTTAGCAGCAACAACAGCAATCAGATCATTTTTGATAACTTTCCTAAGTCTGTTACAGCGCTGTGGAGGAATTCTGACCCACTCATCCCAGCTAACAAATTTAGGTTGTGAGAACGTTCTCATAACGTTATCTGTAATGTTCCGAGAACGTTGAAATGTCCAGTTTGCTTAATGTTGCTAGAACGTTTTTTTAAGGTCAGCATAACGTCCTTACAACGTTTTCAAAACCAAAAACTTTGTTACAAGAACGTTTTTTATGAACATTGTGGAAACGTTCATCAATAACGTCCTGAAGATGTTTCCAAGAACTTTGTTATAAGAATGTTTTTCATCAACATTATGATAACGTTCATCAAGTACAAATAACGTCCTGAAGATGTTCCAAGAACTTTGTTCAAAAAACGTTTTATAACAACGTTACAAGAACGTTAATAACATTATGAAAACATTCTAAAACCGTTTCATTGGTAACGTTCTGTGCTAACATTTATACAACTTTTAAAGAACGTTAGTGAATGTTCTGGAAACGTTCCCTGTTAGCTGGGATCTGTGCAGAATTATTGAATTCAGCCACATTAGAGGTTTTTCAAACATAAACCGCATTTTGAAGGTCATGCCACAGCATCTCAATTGGATTCAGCTCAGGAGTTTGACAAGGCCATTCCAAAGTCTTCGTTTGTTTTTCATCAGCAATTCAGAAGTGGACTCGCTGGTGTGCTTTGGATCATTGTCCTGCAGCAGAACACACGTTCGCTTCAGCTTGAGGTCACTAACAGACGGCCGGACATTCTCCTTCAGGATATTTTGATTCACTGCAGAATCCATGGTTCTATTGATCACAGCAAGTCTTCCATGTCCTAAAACAGCACAACAGCCCCAGACCAGCACACCTCCACCAGTACATTTTACTGTTGGAATGATGTTCTCTTTTTCTGAAATGTGATGTTACTAATGGGACACACACCTTGCACTTTGTTCTACTTTTGTCTCGTCAGTCTACAGAGTGTTTTCCCAAAAGTCTTGAGGATCATCAAGATGTTTTCTGGGAAAACTGAGACAAGCCTTTATGTTCTCAATCATTTTTGCTCAGTCTCTTTTTTATGGTGGAGTCATGAACACTTACCTTAAATGAGGCCTGCAGTTCTGTGGATGTAGTTTGTGGTCTTTTCTGACCTCTTGGATGAGTTGTTGCTGCGCTCTTGGGGTAATTTTGGTCCTCCAGCCGCTCCTGGGAATTTTCTCCACTCCTTAGTCTCTTTGCCATTTGTAGATAATAGCTCTCACCGTGGTTCTCTGCAGTCCAAAAGCTGTAGAAATGCCTTTATAACCTTTTCCAGACTGATAGATCTCAATTATCTTCTTCAATTTTTGATTTTTATGGATCTCTTTAAAGGAACATTCCACTTTTTTTGGAAATAGGCTATTTTTACATTTGCAGTTCAGCCGATTCGAATGTTATCACTCCATTGATTGGGCATTATCAGTAGTTATCAGCTGATAGATATGGTCCAGTAGGGGCCTTCTGCACCAACTAGTAGGCTCAGAAGGCTGTTATCATCCATCCACATGATTAATTTGGTTGCTGTCCTCATGGCAAAGATAAAAGAAATCAGTCATTAGAAATCTTCCATCAATTAAACAGAAACTGGTGAAAAAAAATATACAGGAGGGCTAATAATTTATGTACTGTTTGTTTTTTGTTTTTTGCAGTGCGCTTCACGAGTATCTGAGTGGAGCTCCATTCGCAGAGTATCAGAAAAGCATGTATTTTGACCGATTCCTGCAGTGGAAGATGGTGGAGAGGTAAGTGTGCGATTTCTGGATGGCTTCAAAAAACAAAAAAATAATGCAGTTTCCTTCAGAAATGTTTGGATGAGAATGTGAGTCTCCTTCCCCTCTGCAGACGTCCAGTCACCCAAGAAATTTTTCGAGAATACAGAATTTTGGGAAAAGGTGGTTTTGGAGAGGTAAGACCAAATGAATCAGTCTGGTCTTTAATAATATTCTCAAATGTTAGTATAAATGCCATATAAATGTACAGGTGAATCAAAATTATTTAATCGCAGCATAGGCTCGTCTGAAAATGTATACATTTCTGGAGATCGTGAATTATGCAGCCAGAGGTACCTACGTCTGCATTTCGTCTTTAAAATGAAAGCTACGGGGCGGTATGATGCCGTTCCTTTTCGTGCTTACCTCCGTGTGGATGGCTCACCCACTGTTACCAGTTTGCTCAGTAGCTCGCCATGTATGTCGGAGGATTTGAGACGCAGAGTGGTGTTGATAATGACGACGGGTTTCGAGTCATGCAAAGAATGCTTCCAGAAAGAGGGTAAGACAAAAAATAAAACAAACAAGTAAAAAAACAAGGGTGAGAATGTGGTAAAATCTCGAAACGTGGTAAAAATCAGGCTGCCGAGAGGGCTTCTCTTTTTCTGGATTGCTTTTGGTTGGGTTTAGGGAAGAGGGTGGATGGGAGGATCAGTCGGTCAGTTAGTCGACAGTGACCTCTGGTGGATTTATGCAAGAAGAGCAGGCACTAAAGGCACTCGCGAGAGAAATTTGAGATTTTAAAGAGCCCCTATTATGGGTTTTTAAAAATGACCTTCATCAGTGTGTAACAGCTCTGAGTGAAGTGAAATGTCCAGCTGAGGCTTAAATCTGAAAGTGCACAGTGTTTAAAACTATTGATTCATCCATAAAAGAGTCGACTCATAGTTTCTCAAACGAATCGCCATGCTTACGAGTCTTTAGCCGTTTCGGCATGGCGTGAACACGAAACATAAGCCCCGCCCATTTGTGCACACGCAGACCGAAACCCCCAACCCCGACCACAAACAACAGCCTTGTGCTGTGTTCCCTGATGGTGAATCTGGCCTGCTATCCAACAAGTGTGAGTGCGTGCGATTAAAACGGTTGCCTAATTGTTTTCTCTAGCTTGTAAATGATGTATTTAATTGTGTTTTGTAACTTGTAGCCGCTTGTAGTGTATCTGGTTAACTTGTATTCTCATATCGCGTCTAAAAGCACGTTGTAAACGCAACGCGTGATGCTTTGTTTACGGATTAAAATGCGTTTGTAAGCTTGCGTTTCACTGCTGTTTGTTGTTGCTATGGCTACATCAGCTCTCTTACACACACGTGCGGCGGTCCTGATTTATAATGGTTCAGCTTTTGCCGCTGTGTGCACTAATACTGCATGTGTGTCGCTGTTTTTACTTCTGGTTAAGAATAGAGTGATATGCTGGGAGACCGAGGGGTTAGGTTCGGGGGTGAGGTGTCTGAAATACGGGCGACTCCCGGGAAAAACGAGTGTTGGCAGATATGCTCACGCACACACTATGACTACTTCAATATTGATATGCCATGGTGGGCATTCTCTCGCACTGAACGATGTCGACCAATCGCAACAGACTGGGTCATCGGTCCAATCAGCACAGTTTAGCATCGCACTAAGCATCGTCCATTACATTACAAATTAATCGCTGAACGATTCATATAGGAGTTGCTGGGATAATGAGGTAAAATAAATGCAGATTATAAGACAATGAAAGTGTTTTTTGACCATGCATGCAGATTAGCCTGCTGTTGGAGACCCCCAAAACCAAAATATGACCCTTTTTAATGTATAATATGGGCTCTTTAAACGGCGAAGGCAGCGGCCTCTGGGGGATTTACGCAAGAAAGAGCAGATGCGAATGGCAAAAACTTCAACAACAAAAAAAAAAGCTCCTGGGATATATTTGCCGCTCTCCAGAAATGTATGTAGTGGTACGTAATCAGAACAAGCCTGGCAGATAGCTATAATACAACACAAAGCTACATTGTGTTAGTACTTACAGTACTTATTTACTTACCGTAAATTAAAATGTTTCTTTTATGGTTTCTACTGTATCTTAAACTGTAAAATACTGGCAACCACAGCTTATTTTATGTCAAATCTGACAGATTTTCTCTTCTTTATTTACAGGTATGTGCATGTCAGTCACGAGCATCAGGAAAAATGTACGCATGCAAGAAACTGGTGAAGAAACGCGTTAAAAAGCAAAGAGGGGAAAAAATGGTCCTCAATGAGAAACAGATTCTAGAACGAGTCAACAGCAGATTCGTGGTGAGAATTAGGAATATTATCAGCAAGTGATTGGTGTAATTGATCATGGTTAAATAACTATTTATGCTTGGCTGACAAAACCATCACATAACCAGTCGAAAACATGTCAAAATTATATTTTTCTATGACATTAAAGTAGGAAAAAAGATATATATCATGCATAATATATACATGGGCAGCACAGTGGCTCAGTGGTTAGCACATTTTCACCAATATTATTTCCAGATTTTTTATTAACATTTAATAAGCTTCCTATGGCTATTGTCAACTTAATATAATGAATATATATATATATATATATATATATATATATATATATATATAAAGTACTATAAAAGTAATTATTAAGGATTACTAAACAGACGCTTCAAAACACAAAACATTTTACTCATTCAAGCCCATTCATTCATTCATTCATTTTCTTTTCAGCTTAGTCCCTTCATTCATCTGGGTGGCTTAAAACATTGTTGAAACTAAAAATAAAAAATTACTGTAAAACATCAAATACATTTTAAAATGTGTCCTACACTGTTAAAAAAAAACAAAAAAAAAAACGTAATTTTATGGTTTATTTCAGCTGGGGTGCTGGAAAAAAACGTAAAGATAACGGCCGTTAAATCACAGTAAATTTACCGTAAAATAACAGATATTAAATTACAGAAATTTACCGTAAAATAACGGATATTAAATAACAGAATTATACCGTAAAAATAACGGATATTAAATTGCAGAAATTTACCGTAAAATAACGGACGTTAAATTACAGAAATTTACGTAAAATAACAGATATTAAATTACAGAAATTTACCGTAAAATAACGTCTGTTAATTTACAGAAATATAGCATAAAATAACGGTTATTAAATTACAGAAATGTACCGTAAAATAACAGATATTAAATTACAGAAATTTACCGTAAAATAACGTCTGTTAATTTACAGAAATATAGCATAAAATAACGGTTATTAAATTACAGAAATGTACCGTAAAATAACGGATATTAAATTACAGAAATTTACCAGAAATTTTAATTTAAGGAAATTTCTGTAATTTAATATCTGTTATTTTATGGTGTAATTCTGTAATTTAATGGCTATTGTAATTTAATGGCTATGTTATTTTACTTCTTTTTTTTTCGGCACCCCAGATAAAATAAACCATAAAATTACAGATTTTTTTTTTGTATGTACATTACATTTACACATAACATTTATTCATTTAGCAGACGCTTTTATCCAAAGTGACTTACAAATGAGAAAAAGCACGTTAAATATAAAGATGTACAATACATAAACATATTGGGCCCTATCATACACCCAGTACATTAAGGCGCAAGACGTGTTTGGCGTGATTTGTTGCTATTTTCAGACCAGCGCAACAGTTATTTTTATGTTTTGCAACACATTGTTTAAATAGTAAATCCATTTGTGCCACTTTGCGGACTCATGTCAATTCTGACTTCAACTCTATATTAGTGGACTAATTTAGGAAACAATGGCGATTTTGAATACAGCAATGGAGTGTTGATAAGAAAGTGTCTGATGCATAGGGAGAGGAAAACAACGTGTCTATATATTTGATTTTGTATGATGTGTTTTCGCTTGTATGTGTCAGGTGAGTTTAGCCTACACTTATGAGACAAAAGATTCTCTCTGTCTGGTGCTGACGGTGATGGACGGAGGAGACCTGGGCTTTCACATCTATAAAATGGGCAACGAAAAGCTGGACAAAAACAGAGTCCAGTTTTACGCCGCTGAGGTCCTGTGCGGCCTGGACCATCTTCATAAACACTCTGTCGTTTACAGGTAGGCCGCAGTTTAACCTGACACACTTTGCAGACATCTACCTGTGATAGAGTCGAACAGATCCAGCCTGCTCTCTAATCTATTTTTATATTATTATTATCTCGGCTAGGGATTTGAAGCCAGAGAACATTCTGCTGGACTTTGAAGGTATGTGCACTTCCCTATTCAGCAAGAGACGTTAACTGCTCATTCGAGATCTGTCACATTCCCTTTAGCCTCTCACATTTCCCTTGACTTACTATTTTTAGCATAATCAAACTCAGATCTCTTTATTCACAAGGAAACATTTCTTCAAAAGTACTTTCGCTATCGTGAACAAGGAAATCAAAGCACTTCAGGGCATGACAATGTTGTTGCTGCTGAAAACTGTTTCATCATTTATAATATATACAGCTGAAGTCAAAATTAACAGAGCAACACATTTTTCACAGTATTTCCTATAATATATTTTCCTCTGGAGAAAGTCTTATTTGTTTTATTTCGGCTATTCAAAATAAGTATTTTGAAAATGCAAAAAAATCTCCAAAAATAAGTTTATAGGCCCATTTAGAACCATATAATATACCCCTAACGGCCGTGAAATTATAGAAATTCACCGTAAAATAACGGATATTAAATTACAGAAATTTACAGTAAAATAACAGATATTAAATTACAGACATATACCCTAAAAATAACGGACCTTAAATTACAGAAATTTACCGTAAAAAACTGATATTAAACTACAGAAATTTACCGTAAAATAACAGATATTAAATTACAGAAATATATTGTAAAAATAACGGACGTAAAATTTTCACGAAAGCGAAAAGTCTTACTTGTTTTATTTCGGCTATTCAAAATAAGTATTTTGAAAATGCAAAAAAATCTCCAAAAACAAGTTTATAGGCCCATTTAGAACCATATAATATACCCCTAGAATGAAAAGATCTGATTTACCTTATTTGGAAGGGTCATGAATATTAATGAGCTTTCTACCTGACAAAAGTCTTGTCTTCGATCCCAGTTGTAAGATCAACAAATAATAAATTGACTTCTAGTTGATCATTTGGAGAAGAGGCAGAAGGTCGATTTGTTTGCTGAATCATCTGTTGAAATGCATCCCAATCAACACCAATAATGCAGAAGCCCTACTGGAACCAGCACGGACACAAGATTCTCACAGAAATCAGTCAAGTTTGGTGAAGGAAAAATCATGGTTTGGGGTTACATTCAGTATAGGGGCGTGCAAGAGATCTGCAGAGTGGACGGCAACATCAACAGCCTGAGGTATCAAGACATTTGTGCTGCCCATTACATTACAAACCACAGGAGAGGGCAGATTCTCCAGCAGGATAGCGCTCCTTCTCATACTTCAGCCTCCACATCAAAGCTCCTGAAAGCAGAGAAGGTCAAGGTGCGCCAGGATTGGCCAGCCCAGTCACCAGACATGAACATTATTGAGCATGCTGGGGTAAGATGAAGGAGGAGGCGTTGAAGATGAACCCAAAGACTCTTGATGAACTCTGGGAGTCCTGAACACTTTCTTTGTCATTCCAGATGACTTTATTAATGCGTTATTTGAGTCATTGCAGAGATGTGTGGATGCAGTCCTCCAAGCTCATGGGAGTCACACACAATATTCATTCTGTTTCCACTGCAGCATGACTTTATATTCTTTACTGGACATTATTTCTGTTCAGTGACCAGACTTTTGCCTAAGCAAAGTCAGACCTTACTGTACTAATTAAATCATTAAAAATCAAGGCATGATCATATTTTATTTTGGTAAAATAAGCGTAATCTAGAGGCTTTTGCCTTTCACATAAGCCACTTCTGACACCAAATGATCAACTGGAAGTGAAGTTGATATTTGTTGTTCCTAAAACTTGGATATGCGACAAGACTTTTGACAATCTTTTAAACTAAAGTGCAGCAGGTGTGCTATCTGTCCATAACTGCTCCTGAATTGTGTTGTAGATGAAATATAGGCTAAATTGTAATTATATTTGACAAAAGTGCTGTATTTTGGAGCTTAAAAACACAGGCAGGAATTAATATCAACCTCTGCATAAACAGATGAGTTTAATAAAGTGAATTGCTGTTCTTTCACTCCAGTAAAAGCTCATTAAGAGCTTAGAGATATGACATGATGCATAAAAGTGCATTATACACAGCAGTCTACATGTGTTTGTTGCCTCGTTACAAACATACATGGCAATTTTTACCATATACATGTTAAACTCGCAAAAATACCATAAAACAGCCTTATGCCTCTTCAGGGAGGATAATAATAAATAAACTTAATGAACTTATAATCTCTTTTTTCCAGAATTTAGCATTCTGACGTGCAGATAAGAGTCCCACATGCATTGGGAATATAATAAGCCGTGTTGAACTTAAAAGAACGATCAGTTTTAATCTCACTGGGAAATGTTGTGGCCAGTGAAATTATGCATATTTATGAGCATAACAGTCGTTACATAACAGTCAGCGCCATGTTCTGATTTGAGTGTTTTTCTGTGGTCTTTTACACTCACAGGATTTACATGAGTATGAGGAAACTATAGTGTTTGAGGCTCACAGTATGTCATTTCCGTGTCTTGAACTTATATTATTTAAATGATTAACAAGTAGGAATAGAGTTTCATTTCCTTTTTATAAAACCGACAACATGACGTGCTGAAATTTAATGACAAAAAGTCAAAATAACAAATATTTTTATGTTGTTTTAACTCATTTTTTATAAGTGAATCAGGTTTCAACTAAATTTAAGTTATACAAAGTAGTAGTTTGATTGATGTATGTTGCGATAACTAGAAAAGTTCATTTAATTCAACTAAAAAAAGGAAGGCACCAAGAATTCTTTTTACAGTGTAGTAGTCTGAATATTTCATTAATTTGACCAATTTATTTTTCCATAAATAAATGAATGAATTAATGAATAAGTTTGCATAATGAACTCTTTTTAGAAATTCTAAAGCTGGATCAGGCAAAAAGCCGTCCTCTTTTCCTTTCCTACTGATGTTAATGGATTTGTTACTGTTATCCGACAGGTCACATTCGCATCTCTGACTTGGGTCTAGCCGAAATCTTGCCAGAAAACAAGCTTGTGAAGGGCAGAGTGGGAACAGCGGGATACATGGGTATGAAAACCACCTTTTAATAAACTCTATCAGATATGCAGATCAGCTTATCTGATTAAAATGCATCAAAACTAATATTTTTGTAACAAGTTACACTTTGAAATAGTCGCTTTTTTATTGTATTTTAAAATTTAATGTTTTTGAGAGGAAAAGCTGAATTTTCTGCAGCTGTCACATGACCTTTCAGAAAAATTGAGTCAAGTAATCAGATTACTTATTGAGCAATTGGATTACTTTTGTCATGAAGGACTTCGAAAAGTACCTTGAATACAATATTAATGACGCAATTTGTAATTTCTAACTGCTTTGAGATTTATAAGGATTTAAGTACAGTAGTATTAAGTCAAGTAATCAGATTATATATCGAGTAATTAGATTACTTTTCTGATGAAGGAATTCGAAAAGTCACTTGAATACAATTTTAATGACGCAGTTAGTAATTTTTAACTGCTTTGAGATTTATAGGGATTTAAGTACAGTACTATACAGGAATACGAAAAGTAACGTAGATGCAATTTTAATGACAATTAGTATTTTCTAACTGCTTTGAGATTTATTGGGGTTTAAGTACTGTAGTATTGAGTCAAGTAATCAAATTACTTATCGAGTAATCGGATTACTTTTCTGACGAAGGAATACAAAAAGTAATTGGAATACAATTTTAATGACTGAATTATTAATTTCTAACTGCTTTGAGATTTATTGGGATTTAAGTACAGTAGTATTGAGTCAAGTATCAGATTACTTAGAGTAATCTGATTATTGTGACGAAGGAATATGAAAAGTAACGTAGATGCAATTTTAATGACGCAATTACTAATTTCGAACTGTTTTGAGATATATAAGGATTTAAGTACTTTCGTATTGAGTCAAGTAATCAAATTACTTAAAGGTAATCGGATTACTTTTTTGACGGAGGAATTCGAAAAGTAATTTGAATACAATTTTAATGACACAATAAGTAATTTGTAACTGCTTTGAGATTTATAGGGATTTACGTACAGTAGTATTGAGTCAAGAATCAAATTACTTTTGTGACGAAGGAATTCGAAAAGTAACTTGAGTACAATTTTAATAACATAATTAGTCATCTCTAACTGCTTTGAGATTTATGGGATTTAAGTACTGTTGTATTGAGTCAAGTTATCAGATTACTTATTGTGTAATCGGATTACTTTTCTGATGAAGGGATTAAAAAAGTCACGAATGAAATTGATGACATAATTAGTCATTTCTAACTGCTTTGAGATTTATTGGGATTTAAGTACTCTGTTGTATTGAGTCAAGTATCAGATTACTTATCGAGTAATCTGACTATTCTGACGAAGGAATACGGAAAGTAACGTAGATGCAATTTTAATGACACAATAAGTAATTTGTAACTGCTTTGAGATTTATAGGGATGTAAGTACAGTAGTATTGAGTCAAGTATCAGATTACTTAGGGTAATCGGATTACTTTTCTGACGAAGGAATACAAAAAGTAATTGGAATACAATTTTAATGACTGAATTAATAATTTCTAACTGCTTTGAGATTTATTGGGATTTAAGTACAGTAGTATTGAGTCAAGTATCAGATTACTTAGAGTAATCTGACTATTCTGACTAAGGAATACAAAAAGTAACATAGATGCAATTTTAATGATGCAATTACTATTTTCTAACTGCTTTGAGATATATAAGGATTTAAGTACTTTCGTATTGAGTCAAGTAATCAGATTACTTTTCTGATGAAGGAATTCAAAAAGTAATTTGAATACAATTTAATGACGTAATTAGTAATTTCTAACTGCTTTGAGATTTATAGGGTTTTAGGTACAGTAGTATTGAGTCAAGTAATCAGATTACTTTTCTGACGACGGAATTCTAAAAGTAACGTAGATGCTATTTTAATGACACAATAAGTAATTTGTAACTGCTTTGAGATTCATAGGGATCTAAGTACAGTAATATTGAGTCAAGTATCAGATTACTTAAAGTAATCGGATTACTTTTCTGATGAATGAATTTGAAAAGTAATTTGAATACAATTTTAATAACATAATTAGTCATTTCTAACTGCTTTGAGATTTATAGGGATTTAAATACAGTCCTATTAAGTCAAGTAATCAGATTACTTAGAGTAATCTAATTACTTTTCTGACGAAGGAATTAGAAAAAAATTATTTCAATGACATAATTAGCAACTGATTGCTTTTTCGAAGTTACCCAACACTGATTGTATCGTAACATATAGCTGTGCTGTTTTTCTGGTCTTCAGCTCCAGAAGTGGTTGCAAACACGAGCTACGGTGTAAGCGTGGACTGGTGGGGACTTGGGTGTCTGATCTACGAGATGACGGCTAAAAAACCTCCGTTTCGCAACCACAAGGAACAGATATCGAAAAAGGACCTGGAACAAAGAATCCTGGAGAAGACGGAGCTGTACGACAGTATGTTTGACCAGGAAACACATGACATCTGCAGAAAAGTGAGACCACCTTTAACTGCTCTGATACAGTAAAACTTGTTGTTTTAAAAGAAGGTAATTCTGCTCACCAAGACGGCATTTTTTGATCAAAAATACAGTGAAATCTGGTAAATTGTGGAACATTAAAAATAAAATATAAAGTTTTCTATAAATAAAATGAAGAAATATTATTTTAGATAATAATATAAAAATACAGGCGTCACGTTGGCGCAGTGAGTGTGAATGAGTGTGTATGGATGTTTCCCAGTGCTGGGTTGCAGCTAGAAGAGCATCCGCTGCATAAAACATATGCATATCCAGATTAATAAAGGGACTAATCCGAAATGAAAATGAATGAATAAAAAAAAAAAATACAGTAAACACTGTTAAATTGTGGAATATAAAAAAAACATGTATTATTATTTTTCTACTATTATTTTGGCAGTTCATTCCGCTGTGGCGACCCCTGATTATTTTTTATATTATTTTTATATTCTAATTATATTAAATAGAATAGTTTTTATATTCCACAATTTTATCGTTTTACTGTATTTTTTATATTATTTTTATATTCTAATTATATTAAATAGAATAGTTTTATATTCCACAATTTTATCGTTTTACTGTATTTTTTATATTATTTTTATATTCTA
>CAIGQQ010037750.1:6114799-6130363 GCA_903798035.1 Danio albolineatus | reverse complement strand
TGCCTAATATCCGATGGACAGAAAGTGATACATTTTTTATAAATTGTTCAAATTGTGGTTTTTGTGATGCAGAAGTCCAGAGACTGTCATGTACACCATGATTTTATATTAAACTCACTTTAATGTGTGACAGGACTAAAAATGGTCATAAACGAACATTCTCAATTCAAATGAGTTAGCGGCTTGGACCAAGAGCCAGTATTCTATACGTCACCGATACGTCACCACCTAACAAGCGAATATAGGCAAATAGTTTTTTTCATAATAAAGTCATGCCAAAGAGGTTGAAGATTTGCATGATAGGCTGCTCAGTGAACTAGTTTAATTAATCCTCTAAACCCTAAGCAGGTAATTCAGCGGAGAATCATCTTTTCAGCCTCAGGGTTTCAGCACATCTGAGAGCAAACAGTGACGGTTTACATCGCTATGCACTGAATCCAACGAGGAAACTTCATTACTAAGCCTTGATTAAGTGCTTTCAGTATCACGAGGCAGAAACACATTCCTAGACATCCGACGGTTTATATTGTTCCTTAATTAACTTACAAGGAAACAAGCTACTTTTCTTCCTTATACGACTCACTGGATCTGAAAAATGTCTGTTTAATGGAGAGATTTTCTTCAACACATTTCTAAACATGATAGTTTTAATAACTCATTTCTAATCACTGATTTCTTTTCTCTTCGCCATGATGACAGTAAATAATATTAGACTAGATATTCTTCAAGATACCAGTATTCAGCTTAAAGTGACGTACTGGGCCTTATCATACACCCGACGCAATAAGGCGAAGACGTGTGTTACACCCCGTGTGGAAAAAGGGCTTAACATAATTATGACCACCCAATATTTGAAGAATTCCCCTGAGACGTTAGCTGCTATAAATCAAAAAAGTGCTTCGCTTTGTTTACAATAAAGATAAAGAAAAGGAATATTCGATCACCACAAACAAACATCAGGCGGATTTGTTGCTATTTTCAGACCAGTGCAACCCTAATTTTCACGTTTTGTGCCACGTTGTTTTGATGGCAAATCCATTTGTGCCACTTTGTGGACTCATGGGTGTGCTGGTCTATAAAGGAGGCGTGTTAAGGCGCATTGTTGGTGTGTTGCTATTTTGAGAAACTGAAACAGACCGCGCCATTGGCCAACTAAAAGCTGCTCTAAAGTCCAGCGCAGAGTGTGTTAATTATGTGCCATTGCAGATCTAAACGCTTACACGTTGCTTAACACACACAGGATGTTCAGCAATAGACAAATATCTTTACAGATGAACACAATTAAAGGAATAACATGTTACAACGATGATTATTTTCTACATATATATGTATATAAACAGCACTGCCTCCATGCCTTGTTCACCTCAGGGGGCTTTTTTCAGTTCATTCATGACCATCTGCATTAGTATAATGTTATTATTATTATCAGTATTATTGATTATCTGCATATTTATTTTAGTTTTAATAAAAACAAGTGTAGATTTGTCCACCTGTGGGGTTTTGGAGACTTCTACATCACCATATGAAGCATAAGAACAGGACGTGTGTTTGGATATAACTCAGTTGTTTGATCACACTTCATTATTATTGTTCATTTATTCCTCTGCTGGAGATTAAAACTGAATTTAAAAATAGTTTTGAGACAAATCTTAGCGCCTAACCAAAAATAAATATGTCGACCAAGGGATGTCTTCAGCAGAGTGAGTACAAACATCGTTTCCTTATCCATGAAAGTAAAGGAGTAAAGAGTAAAGTAAAGAGAAAGCAAAGAGGCCGAATGGAGGAGACTCGTTCTTTATCCTCGCGCTGCAGATGCTCTGTTTAACTGTTTTCTCTAGTGAAGCGTTCAGTTTTAACAGTTACAAAGTCCACCATGTAAATAGCAAACGCACCATGGCGCGACTCTTAAAGGGAACAGGAGATGAGCTTCTGATTGGTTTAATGCAGATTATGATCCAAACACACCGAGAACTCATTAAGAGATTAAGCACAACACTGTTAAGCCGCCTTTCCACTCCATATGACAAACAACAAGCGACAGACCGGAAATCATTCATTTCCAATGGAGAGTAGTCCGGGAGCTGCGTGGAGTTCCAATGATCACCATATGCGGAAAATTCGGATCTGATTGGACCCTAATATTTGAACTCCTGCGACTTGACTGTATGCAACCGGCCGACCGGATGTGATGTATTCCAGTGTTGTCCAAGCAGGTCCGTGCGCGCAAGATGAGAAATAGCAGATTTTCGTTATTTTTTAATCCGAAAAAAAAGTCTATATTAAAAAAAAACGAAATACAAAATATAATTTATGCGTCTCGACATTCCCTCCAAAAGCTTTTGAGGTCTATGAGCCTCTAGTATTCATTCAGCCATAGTGAACGCACGGAGAATAAAGGCACTTTTTGCACTATATTTCGGACACCACGAGAATCATCTGCTCCCCCACGGTGCACGACAACACTGAAAACTCTGTGCGACTGCCACAAGGGGGCGTATTCCGACAGTCGTGTTCAAATGTCGTGTGCAGTGGAAAGGCGGCTTTAGACCATGCACCAGGGTGCAGAGCATATTTCTCCATCCTTAAATTAGCAAAAGTGGATTCAGACAAGCCCTTAATGCGTTTGGCACCATGCACTTTAGACTTTACACTTAGATCATTAAATAGAGCCCTTAATAGCTTAATTAGTTTAATAAGGCAAGTTAGGGTAATTAGGCAAGTCATTATATAATGATGGTTTGTTCTGTAGACAAGTGGTTCTCAACTGGTTTGGCCATGGGACCCACATTTTTACATGGTCATCAAGCCGCGACGCAAATTTTTAGGAAATAAATTTTTATTTTAGGAATTATAATGAATTAATTTATATTTATTTGTTAACATACACAAGTAGTGACAGATAAATCATAAGAAAATCACCAAGACTTACAAATAAACAATTTTTTATTGATTTCATTGGACAAAATGTATCAAATTATACAAATATTACAAAGTACAATTGCGCATTTCAAAATAAAAGTCCGGTATACGCATTTCAAAATAAAAGTCACCGCGACCCACCAGTTGAGAAACACTGCTGTAGACAACTAAAAATTGGATATTGTCTAAGGGGGCTAATAATAATATTAATCTTATAAAGATTTTTAAATATTAAAACTGCTTTTATTCTAGCTGAAATAAAACAAATAAGACTTTCTCCAGAAGAAAAAATATTAAAGGAAATACTGTGACAGATTTCTTGCTCTGTAAAATATCATTTGAAAATGAATTTCACAAGAGGGCGAATCATTTTAACTTGTATATTAATAAAATTGCACATGTGAGTAATAACAGAAATATTTCTCTCTCTTTTATCATTACAGCCCAAGGACGAGTCAGCAGAACCCATTTTTAGCAAATCCAGCCCGTGTTATGAAAAGCTGTGAGAGAGGACTGCGCTACACAAACCCCGTCCATTGTTAAACTCATATTCCTCATACTCTATTCATTTTCACATCGCTAGACATGAAAGCTCACGTCACTGTTTAAATGCTATTGGAGCCTCAATACCTTACAAACCCTGCTGTCTTTCATTATTATTATTATTATTATTATTATTATGACATATTACAGAAATAGATGTAAGATGTTTTGTATGCTCAATTTGTAAATAAAAACCCTCAGTGTGTCTTGTACAGTGTTGGCATGAATGAATGTTGAATTGTAACAACGGGGAATGAATAAAACGTCCCATAAGTGATAGGTACAGCTCACTAATACCAAGTTTTTCAGTTTTTTTTTTTTTTTTTTATAAATTCACAACAATTTCACATTGTCATTATGGAGGATTGTGTGTAGAATGTTGAGGAAATAAATGAATTTAATCAATTTTGGAATAAAGCTGTATCACAGTAATATCAAGCAGAGTAAGGCTGAAAGCTCTGAAATAAACGAAGCAATTGCTGATCTTTAACTGATTTAGATTAGTTTGTAGTTAATTATTACCTATTTAGTATGATCAACTATTACAGCGTATATGCAGGAATCCTAAAACAAATTTTAATACCTTTTTAAGACTTTTTAAAGACCTTCTCAGAATATTTTAAGACCTCGTCGCCACTTTTTTTTAAATAATTATTTACAGTGGAGATTGACAGAGAGGAAAGTGTGGGGAGCAGAGAGAGCAGAGGGGAAGGATCGGAAAAGGATCTCGAGCCGGGAATCGAACTCGGGTCGCCGCGAGCACCTCTGTGCTATGTGTCGACGCACTAACCACTAGGCCAGGGGTCACCAAACCGGTTCCTGCATGGAGGTCCGGTGTCCTGCAGATTTTTGTTCCAACCCTAATCAAACACACCTGAACAAACTAATCAAGCTCTCACTAGGTATCCTTGAAACATCCAGGCAGGTGTGTTGAGACAAGTTGGAGCTGAACCCTGCAGGACACCGGACCTCCAGGACCGAGATTGGTGATCCCTGCACTAGGCTATTGGCGCCAACTATCATTTCAAGTTTTAATCAGCATCAAACCTTTAACTTAATTAACAGTTGATAACAAACAGTTGTAGTTAAATGAACGAATGGAGCACAACTGTGCTACAGAACTCAGATAAGCTCGGAAGAAACAAAGCTTAAATAAATGACGTAATTGTTTTCAGCGACAGCTTTCAGTCACTGTTTAAACTCATCTTTCTCCAACTAGGAGTACACAGTAGTATTAGTACTGTATAGTTGCAGTATCCTATTTAGCCGTCTGTTTGGCTCTACGGTTTCTCTACATATGGAGAGCGTCACATCACCTTCCCGCATTTGTCGCAAATTACGTGACATCAGCCAGACAGAGGAGCTTGGCCGGAGGCACCCGGTCCAAACCGATAGAGGAAAATAAATATATTTATGCTTTTTTTTTTGAGTCAAACACTTTGGACAACGCTTGAACTAACTTTAAGACCTCGTAAAAGCGGGATTCTGACTTTTAATAGCTTTTAAGGGCCTTCTTTTTCTCTTTATTGATTTAGCAACTTTTAAAGCTTTACAGAGTTCATACACATTTTCACTCATAAAAATCCTTGACTTTTCCATGACTTTTCCAAACTGATGACTTTCAAGTAAATTTTCACATCGTTAGACATGATGTTTGACAATGTAACAACCTAATGTTTCAGGCACTGTCTGCATTTGCGTGGTGAAAGAAAAACAACGCATGTTCGAATGTATAACAGCATATCATAACACACGCAAAAATCTATTGAGTGTGCTATCATAGTCATTTACATTTCTATGTAGAACTGATTCCGATAATGTCACGATCTAACAGCCGGAGATCGCTGGTAAACACACACACATTCCATGAACTACCAATCTGATTGTACACAGACACCTGCTCCAAGTCACCATATGATTAGACTCTCACAGCTGAAGCTGCTGCTGGACTGATGACACACACACTACATAAACAGCACATACACTCATCCACGTTGCTGACTATAGTTTTCTGTAAGTGACATTACAACGCGTTTCCTTTGTTCCTGTCTTACAGTGTTTTGATCCTCGCCTTGCTTATTTGTTTATCCTTGCCTGCTACCAGCATAAGGCCCCGTTTACACTAGTGCGTTTTTGTTTTAAAACGCATAAGTTTTGCTGCGGTTACGCCATCCGTCCACACTACGCCAGAGTTTTCGAGCCCTGAACACGGAGTGTTTTAGAAACGCTGGAGAGGCCGTGTTCATTCTAAAACGCTGCTGCTGCGTCTCAGTGTGGATGGGGGAAACGGAGACGTCTGAAAACGGAGAGGTGGCTGCTAGACACAGAAATGGGAGCATTGGGAGAACCAATGTCCGTTTTAGGCGCCATTGTGCAGTTAAACTCTGCCTTTTTTACTACAACAGCTGCATATATTCACAAGAGGCAAGCTACTGTTCCAGCACTCGCTAATCGCTCGCGTTTCAAGCGGCGTAAGCCTTATTTAGAACGCCGGTTTTGGGTTGCATTGAGAAGAACCAGCGAGACGCATGCTTCCTGTTTATACTTGAACGCGCATGCCCAGAGTGCGTGAATGGTCACGTGATATACGTTTCTGGTGGAGCAGTGTGGACAGAGATGTGTTCAGAAACGCTGTGTGAAACGCTAGTGTGGACGCGGATCATTTTCATGCTAAAACGCCGTTTTAAAACTAAAACGCACTAGTGTAAACCTTCTGCCTGTTCTACGACTACGATTCTGAATACCTGCATACATCTGTTTGCTCCTGTTGACCACTGCTTTGCTGACTTAACAATAAATCTGCGATTGGATCCTCACCGCCGTTGTCAGTGTCACTACCCAGCGTTACAGATAATGCTTACACCGCACTAATAATGGGAGAGTATGTGATTGGCCAAGCACAGAAAAGAAGTAAATAACCCATATCCAAGTATACAGATGTCTGTTTTCAATGACTTTTCCAAAACTTTGTGGGTTTTTCTGTTTTTCTAAAACTTTTACAGGCCTGGAAAACGCCATCTTAAAATTCTATGACTTTTCCAGGTCTTCCATAACCGTATGAACCCTGGCTTTAAGACCCAACGGACGCCATGTATTATGAAAGCAAAACTAATGACATTTTCAAGCACTTTCAAACATTTTATCTGAAAACTACACGCTTTTCAAACCTTCAAAACTCTACATTAAACAAAACTCCGGCATTTATCCGCATGAACACTGTAGTGTCTGGATGGGTTAATGACATTAATTGTATAAGACACAAAACTTTACTCACCATCCGCTATAAAAAATATATAGCTATAAAAACCGCTATAAGCAATGAGAAAAAAACACAAGACACGCTTTCAACAGAGTTCCAAGAGGTCAAAGACAACGTACTGAAGTGGGTCAGGTTTTCTGCTGACAATAAAAGGCAGAAATGGTCCAGATGACACTTCTAACCAAATATTACAACCGAAAGCCTGGAAGCGTTCTCTTCAGGAAAAGACAATCCTTTGCCAACTAGGAGCTATAACCTTGGAGGACAAGACTCCTGGAAGACTGCCCGAATGATGATGTAATAGAAGAAATGATTTGCCGTGTTTATATTCGAATGCATCACCCTAGAGAGAGAACACAAAGGGATTTCTTCTATGTTTTAACAGATATACTCAAGTATGTCAAACTTAAGATATTCCCAAGTATATCAGACACTAATTGCTGTTTTGCTGTGTATTTACTGGAAGGGATTTACATGTATTAACTAATATTCCCAAGTATATCAGAACAGATATTCTAAAGTACATCAGACACTAATTGTTACTTTGCTGTGTATTAACTGGAGGGGATTTCTAGGCCTGTATTCAAGGCCTGGAATAGTGTATAAAAGGCTGGAGCAGACAGACCAGCAGCGCGTTTAGACTGACTTCTGTATACTGAATGTCTTAGGCCCTTTATTGTCAACGGAGGATAAAGTAAAGGATTTTGTTTCGTTGTTGTAATTGTTTTACTCTTTTTCACTGGATTTATTTTATTAATAAAATAATAATATATTTGATTAATTTTCTTCACTGAAGTGGACATTGACTTCATTTGCAGAACCCATCAAGATACCTTGAGCGGTAAGGTGTGAATCGAATTTATTCCTTGAACAACATTACAATTTAAGGTCCTAAACAAAACTCTAGCTAAGAAATATAGCGAAGAGAGGATCCTGGTTTCTTTATTAATTTGGGTTATTAAATGAAGGCATCCAGCACAACACTGATGTGTTTGTCTGTAAAAACACTCCAGGCATTTCCCGAAACCTCCACAGGTCAGATATTCCCCCACAGAACGACTCATCATTAATTCTGAAAGCGATTCTTGATTTCTCTCTTTATTTTCATCTGTTGCTAGTTTCATTTGGTTTTACTTTAGTTCGTTTATTCTGAATGTGATAATTTTGAACTGTATTTTAACCATTTAGTCTTACTTTTAGTTTCGGTTTACTAAAATAACCTTGAGCTGCTATTATTGTACATTACATTCCTTTTTTACCTCACATCTAGATTATTGTAATTCTTTACTTCGTACTTCCCCTAAAATGCTTACCTAAACTGCCGTTGATAGAGAACATGAATTATTCGACTACATATTAATTCGAGCAGTACACTGTAAAACGTTATAAAAAAGCCATTACAATAAATTTGTAGTTAGTTTAACTTGTTTTAATAAGAAAATCAGATTTCAACTTAATTTGTTTGAGTTCTACAATGTTTAACTTCATATTTTTAGTTTAACTGAGATGACTGGAAAACGTCATTTGATTCAAATGAAAAATGTAAGACAAGATATACACCGGGGTGTCAAGGTGGCGCAGTGAACAGCACGATCGCATGTTCTCCCAGTGTTCGCGTGGGTTTTCTCCAGGTGTTGTTCCAGTTTCCCCCACAAGTCCAAAGACATGGTGAATTGTGTAGGCTAAATTGTCCGTAGTGTATGAGTGTGAATGAGTGTATACGGATGTTTCCCAGTGATGGGTTGCAGCTGGATGGGCATCCGCTGCGTAAAACATATGCTGGAATAGTTTGCGGTTCATTCCGCAGTGGAGACCCCGGATTAAAAAAGGGGCTAAGTCAAAAAAAGTAAATGAATGAAGACATACACTAAATAATGCTGAGTTCCACGCAATTCCTTCATGTTGTCCCAACACAAATCCATTAAGTCAGTGGTTCTCAAACTGCATTCTTCTAGTGGTAGAATCGCTGAATAATAAAAGAATAAAATGAACACACTTTTTAACCCTTTGACGCGTCCGATAACACCGTGATCAGACAGCATTGGCTGTTCCCTGAAGCACACGAGTACACCAGAGTGCTTACGATGTTTACTTTAGTGCATCGCATCATCACATGTTAAAAAAATCAGCCTGCTTGGCGCGGAGGAAGAGAAAGAGGCGGCGCTTGCGGTGGGTTGTGCGGAGCAGATACACACACGCTAGAGAAGCCCTTCAGCAGACCAGTCCTGTTGTGTTGGGATTTCAGTTACTGCAAACTCAGGAATACTGCACGTATGAATTGGTCAAGCACTGTATGGCCCAATCTCATTTCTATTTTTCCCCTTCCTCTTGGTGCTAACAACCGAGGGTTAAGGGGAAGGCCTTCAAAACTTCCCCCTAAGAATTGGGACAGCACTTCAACACCTGCACACGTCATCAGATGTCATCGGGATCTCTTGCTTCATATGAGATCAGACGATCACGACTGCTGGAGTTACTCCAGTTGTGTTATTGTTTGGTGTTTATCTTCAGGAAATCACTGAAGGCGTATATTATGTTATCATAACGATCTTATGTGGCGATAAGATCGTAACTGTACTGTGTGTTTACACAGTGGCCATATTTATCTGTGTAAACACACGAAAACAACATTAACATTATAGCAGACACTGTAAAAAGCTCATTCCCAGACACTAGACATTACTGACAGGGTATTCCAGTGTCATCCATTGTCAGAATGTTGTGGGACTGCTGTACTGGAGTTATGATTATGGATTATAGATCGTCAAATTTAGTGTTTTTTTTGTTGCATAAAACACAGTAAAACACGAACGCGGTTATGAATATATTAAAACATGTTTGTTTGTCGTAAAAACTCATAATAATGACAAAAAATACTAATTTGTGGATCTCCATACTATCTAGCTATCTGCCGCTGTGGCAGGTGTATTATGGGAAATTTTCTTACCCCTCCGTTTAAGGTGTGGTCCTGAAAAATCTTCGTTCGAAGGGGTGTATACCCCTTGCCCTTAGCCCTACGCCTTCAAGCTAAAGAGAACTGGGACACCACTACCCCTTGACGTGAACGCGCAAAACGAGGGGTAGGGGTAAGGGGAAGGGCTAAGGGGGAGAATTGGGATTGGGCCTAAGTCTTGAGAAAGACTTGGTTCAAACCAATCAGAGCGCTCTATTGTGTATGCGGTGAAACGTCATTAATATTCATGATAGCTTCAAGACTGTTGTACCTGTTACAGTGTTCAGACGGCAGAGAGACGCCACGCTGTGCTGCCAAAACAAGTGGAAGAAGAATTGTTTGGAGACACAGGTCGCCAGTGTTGTGTTTATGTGCTGCAACAAAGGTTTTGTTTTCATTTCCCGCTATGAGAGCAAAGCTGGACTCATAACGCAAAAAACGAGGGGTAAGGGGAAGGGCTAAGGGGTAGAATTGGGATTGGGCCTATATGTGTATGTAAAGGATAACCAGCAAAATCTTCTGCAAGATCACCATACTGCCTGAGCCCACTGGCCTAGATATACATGTGTAACATTGTTGACTCGTATAATACTGGAGGAACTGATGTAATAATGGTTTTAATATCCTTTTTTTTCTTTTTTGTTAGCTTTTTCTTTTTTGTCTTTATAATTGTCATTGAGTTGCTTTAAGAAAACAAAAATATAATAAAAAAAAATAAATATATATATCACTGTATATCTGTATATCACGGTAAAAACATCATCATTCGATCATTCGGTATTAAAGGATAAAATAAAAGACGACACATTAATTTTGATGCTAAACCTCTTTCAGGTCCTAAACCCACATGCATACAGTCTGCGCGACGCAAAAATAAAACAATAAATCATTCACAAACCTTTAGATTCACTTTATTAAAACAAGTTTGTGTATAAAACATGGTTTAAAACAAAAAAAAAAGATCATATTTTACACCTATTCGGATAACTACAACCCCATAATCAAGTAAACGACAGATAATAAGCATGACGAGACAGCGGTGACGTCTGAGAGCAGAAAAACTGCCACACACACACACACACACACGCCCATTACACCAGCTAAGAAGAAATCTGCCGGTGAGGATCTTGTATGGAGGAAATCAAATAGTATGACAGATACAACAGTCAATCTGCAGTATGAGGAAACTAATAACCGAATGGAAACATACAAATAAGATAAACCAGCCTAAAGCTCACATTATTGTCATTTTTTACTGGATTCATCGACCAAACATCGGTCGGGTGCAGTTTGATGTTTCGTTACAAGAGAGGTGAAACACGAGACCAGTGCTCACTGACTTTTTTGATAGAAAAACAAAGACACACACGGAAAGAAGAGCACTAAATAAAACACGTGAACTGCTGTGTGTGTGTGTTTGAGAATGGTGCGGGAAAGCGTCTGTATTTGGCGGATGTTTTTCAGGCAGTCAGTGTTCTCAGATGCTTGTTTAACCTTCATATTGTGGGCTCCGTCGGCCGTCCACTTCAGTCTCCACGTGGTACAGCATATCAGCCAGTGTGTGTTCGATGACCGCACCCCAACCCATATCGCTCATCTGAAAACACACGAGGAAAACACCAATCAGCAACATCACAATCACCACGCTCAACATACAGCGAGTGCAGAATTATTAGGCAACTGAGTATGTTGAGCACATCATCCTCTTTATGCATGTTGTCTTGCTCCAAGCTGTATAGGCTCGAAAGCCTACTACCAATGAAGCATTTTAGGTGATGTGCATCTCTGTAATGAGAAGGGCTGTGGTGTAATGACATCAACACCCTATATCAGGTGTGCAGAATTATTAGGCAACTTCCTTTCCTTTGGCAAAATGGGTGAAAAGAAGGACTTGACAGGCTCCCAAAAGTCAACAATAGTGAGATATCCTGAGGGATGCAGCACTCTTAAAACTGCCAAGCTTCTGAAGCGTGATCATCAAACAATCAAGCGCTTCAATCTAAATAGTCAACAGGGTCACAAGAAGCGTGTGGAGAAACCAAAATAACTGCCCATGAACTGAGAAAAGTCAAGCCTGCAGCTGCCGAGATGCCACTTGCCACCAGTTTTGCCATATTTCAGAGCTGCAACATCACTGGAGTGCCCAAAAGCACAAGGTGTGCAATACTCAGAGACACGGCCAAGGTAAGAAAGGCTGAAAAACCACCACCACTGAACAACACACACAAGCTGAAACGTCAAGACTGGGCCAAGAAATATCTCAAGACTGATTTTTCTAAGGTTTTATGGACTGATGAAATGAGAGTGAGCCTTGATGGGCCAGATGGATGGGCCCGTGGCTGGATCGGTAAAGGGCAGAGAGCTCCATCTGACTCAGACGCCAGCCAGCAAGGTGGAGCTGGAGTGCTGGTTTGGGCTGGTATCATCAAAGATGAGCTTGTGGGGCCTTTTCGGGTTCAGGATGGAGTCAAGCTCAACTCCCAGTCCTACTGCCAGTTTCTGGAAGACACCTTCTTCAAGCAGTGGTACAGGAAGAAGTCTGCATCCTTCAAGAAAAACATGATTTTCATGCAGGACAATGCTCCATCATAGCGTCCAAGTACTCCACAGCGTGGCTGGCAAGAAAGGGTCTAAAAGAAGAAAAACTAATGACATGGCCTCCTTGTTCACCTGAGCTGAACCCCATAGAGAACCTGTGGTCCATCTTTAAATGTGAGATTTACAAGGAGGGAAAACAGTACACCTCTCTGAACAGTGTCTGGGAGGCTGTGGTTGCTGCTGCACGCAATGTTGATGGTGAACAGATCAAAACACTGACTGAGTCCATGGATGGCAGGCTTTTTGAATGTCAGAAATGTATATTTGTGAATGTTGAGATGTTATATTGGTTTCACTGGTGAAAATAAATCATTGAAATGGGGATATATTTGTTTTTTGTTAAGTTGCCTAATAATTATGCACAGTAATAGTCACCTGCACACACATCCTCCTAAAATAGCTCAAACTAATAACAAACTAAAAACTACTTCCAAAAATATTCAGCTTTGATATTAATGAGTTTTTTGGCTTCAACGTGAACATGTTTGTTGTTCAATAATAAAATTAATCCTCAAAAATACAACTTGCCTAATAATTCTGCACTCCCTGTAGAGCAATAACATGACGGTGTCATTCAACCATTTATCAATGGGCCTGGTGTACTCAGGGCTTGCAAAAATCCCCGGTTGCCTTTTGGGCAAGCATACTTCAGTTTTTGGTAGCCTAAAATATTTGACATTAGTTACTAAATATATTTTTCAGATGAGCCTAAAATGGAAAAGACAAACGTAAGACTGAATCTCTTGATTTTTGCGTTTAATTGCAGCGATTGGAAGGATTAATAAACATATGCAAATCACCGTCTTTTATAATTTAGGTTGCGCGAGTGTTGAGATCCCGATCTTTTAATGATTAATCGTGCAGCTTACACTGAATGCATTAATGCAGGCTCAACATGTAGTGACAGAAAACACCTTTAATAACCTAAGAAACCCAGCACATCCCGAATAACCCACCACAACTTCTTGTCATCATTATATTTTACAGGAAAACCTAAATGCTTTTAAAACGTATTAATCCGTGGGTCATGTGTGTTCTGAACCATGGGTTGTGATCCATACAAATCATGGATCAACCATGAGCCGCTACATCCCTAATATATACACGCACAGTGGCGTAGCAGACAGGCCCCGCAGGGCACGCAACGCTGGGGGGCCTTGCGTGATGGGGACCCCGTGTGATAATTCTGTGGTATAGATGAATTGGGTATATTTATTTATTATATATTGATTTATATATTTATATATATAAAAGATTAATGAGATTTGATAACTTGATTATATTTTTTTATAATAGCTAATTTTAAAAAGCTAAACTGTTTGCTAATGTATACTTTAAATTTTCTTTTGTAAATAATAATATTAAAAAATATAACTGACCACTTAACTGTTTATTTACAAATGAAACAGCTCATTTTTTTCAATATTCAAGGTAAGAAATTCTAATTAAAGTTAAACTAATTTTTTAACAAAACTGAATATTGAATTATCAAGTTTGATTACATCAAAAAAATCAACACTTCAAATTCAGACTGTTTTGGCATATTTTAAGCTCCATTAAAGAGTAAAAGCATCTAAGAATCAAAACCATTTTCTACTTACTGGCTGAAACTTGAGGTCTTTTGGTGGGTGTTTGAAGTGGGGTCCAAAATTAACAGAGACCTGGATAAAAGAAGCAAAAGATAAATCCACTGGCTTCTGTTCAGACTCCTTCAACTACATCATCACCATCTAGTGTACATGCATGGTAACTCATGATGGTTACATTATTGTAATGTACAATTCATGCAATCAACAAACCATCATTCAGCTGATTATTAATAGGTAAGGTAGTAACTGGGTTTAGGTATGGCTAGGAATGCAAAAAAAAATACTTATAGATAACAGTTTTAGATCCACTTCAATGGTTGACTATTGCATTTTATTTATGGTCTCAGTACAATGTAGACGTACCGTGCAGCTCTTGTAGAGGGATATGGCGGGGTAGTACATCCCCTCAAACAGATCCTCGTAGGCCACACCCTGATTCACGCCGTTTTTGAAAAATATCATCTAAAACAAAAACATTGGCATCCTCATAATGCAGTATTTGTAAAGTATGAATGTTATACAGTGAAAGGCCCTGGGTTATAACGTTTAAACAACTATAACACACACACACACACGCACAACAATCAAATAAAAAGCAAATAAAGCAAATTTCTTGAAGGGGGCGGGGCATGTTAGATACTAGAGAGCATTTGATTGGTCAAAATCTGATGAGAAACTGAAGTATGAGGTGACGTTGCATGCTTTGTATGTTTATATCAGTGTTGTATCGTCTAAACTCGAATTTTGTCACTGTTTTAAGCACAATAGCTTATCGATATCTTAAAAACAAATACTCTTACTTGCATCTATAAAAAAAAATGTTTAATTTCATGGGACCTACAAGTATAAATGAAGAGTTCAGATGCACAAACCTCTGGTCACACTTTACAATAAGGTTCATTAGTTACTGTTAATTTATGCATTTACTAACATAAACAAACAATGAACAATACATTTACTACAGTATCTGTTCATGTGAGTTAATGAAAATACAGCTGTTAGTTCATGTTAACTCGCGGTGCATTAACTGATGTCAACAAGCATGGACTTGGATGTTAATAATGCATTAGTAAATGTTCAATTATGATGTACAAGTGTTGTTCATGATTAGTTAATGTTAGTAATGAACCTTATTGTAAAGTGTTACCAAACCTCTAAGTGCCGTCTGAAATTTCCATCGAAAATTAACATTTTTCTCAACCTCCTTTGTTTATGTTGAGATATTTCCCTTTAAAGACCAGGAAAAGGACTTATTCTTTGCCATAGAAGTGATGTTACTGAACATACACACAGAAGCCTGACAAAAACGCCCATTTTAGAGGAAAATCTCAGATGGCGTTTCGAGGTTTTTGCATCTAAACTCACCAAACGTCCCATTAAAATTGTCAATCTATTCATAAAAACTACATCAGCATTTCAATGAAATATTAAATCTGACTGGAAAACACTCACTCTGCTGGTGCTGGTGGGTTTTAAGCTCTTCTCGGCCTTGTCCACGTAATCTTTCTCTTCAAAGTACAAGTAGCTTTTGAATTTGATCAATGCCTTGGAGAGAAATAAACAAAAATGGCATGTGAATTAAATGACAAGAGAATGCATTTGTAGCACACAAGCATACACAAACTCAAACCCCAGTGACATTAAATAAACAGTTAAAAAAAAAAATATATATATATATATATATATATATATATATATATATA
>CAIGQQ010037750.1:6083251-6114399 GCA_903798035.1 Danio albolineatus | reverse complement strand
CAATACATTTATCTTTCAAAGCTGTTAAATTGTTTGTGTTTCAAAATATCATCCTTTTTAAAATGTCAACTATAGTGGACACCACGACCATCTTAATGTAATTAATGACTGCATGTTGTAAGAGGCAGAACTGAAAAAGATAATTTTTTATAAGGTAGCTGAGGGAGACTCTGACTTTTTAACTGTCAGATGAGGAAGGAGATGAGGATGAATTTGAATGTAACATACAATAAATTGTTCAAAAAGAGGAAGAAATTGCAGAAGTTTTAAATAGTTTTTATGTTGAGTTTGTTTTTTTTGAGTTTGCCTCTCTTTCAGACTAAACTGTTCCAGTAATTTCAATACAAAAGGAAAAAATTGGTTTTTGTTTTGTTTTTTTACATTAATGTTGGATAAATATCCCTTTACAGCCATATCCTGTATACTTTTGTTTGCTGTCATTTAGAACTAAAATGGTCCCGTGGTCCACTACAGTAGACATGCTGCAAAATGAAAAATAATAACAAAATGTAAAAACTAAATTGTAGAATTTTTTTTTTTACCCAAAGGATGTAGGAAATCACCAAAAAAGTAACAAAAATATAAATATATGTATATATGTATATACATAGTTATATATATATGTATATATATATAGTTTTAGCTTTCAATGACCTGACTTTCAATGTCTGGAATAGACTGCTACAAATTTCATGATATACCAGAAATTTAATCACTGCAAAAATTTTTTTTAAATCTTTTCGTTCTTAGAGTCTTGTTTCTAGTCCAAATATCTACAAATTCTTAAATCAAGACGCATTTTCTAGATTTGTATTTATTCGCTGCTACATCAGCAACTTCATGGCAAGAAAACATTACATGACATTAGATGACATGTTTCAAAAAGAGATGACACACAAACATAGAAATAAAATTCACAAAAACTGTGTATCAAAAGTAAAATATGATTTTTAAGTTCAGTATTTAATAAATAAATTAAAATTAGTCTTGGAAATACCTTTTTAAAAACATCCAAAGTGTTTTTATTATAAAAATCTTGTCTAATGGTACTGTTAATATGTTAATGACGCCCTTGATTTCTGGTATCGCTCACTTTAACGTTAATTTTGCAGAATACCTGTGCTTATCACTGGGTGACGAGCTGTTATAATACACTGAAAGCATTACATAAATAATACGTATAATATATAATCAATATAGGGCGCCACGGTGGCGCGTGAGTAGCACGTTCGCCTCACAGCAAGAAGGTCGCTGGTTCGATCCCCGGTTGGGGCAGGTCCCGGTTGGGCCAGTTGGCATTTCTGTGTGGAGTTTGCATGTTCTCCCCGTGGTTGCGTGGGTTTCCTCCGGGTGCTCCGGTTTCCCCCACAGTCCAAAGACATGTGGTACAGGTGAATTGGGTAAGCTAAATTGTCCATAGTGTATGTGTGCGAATGAGAATGTATGGATGTGTTTCCCAGAGATGGGTTGTGGCTGGAAGGGCATCCGCTGCGTAAAACAAATGCCGGAAAAGTTGGCGGTTAATTCCGCTGTGGCGACCCCGGATTAATAAAGGGACTAAGCCGAAAAGAAAATGAATGAATGAATGAATATAATCAATATGACTTATTTCTAAGACAACAACAAACTCTGTACCGCATCGGATGTCATTCCCTCACTGTAAATGCTAGAGCTCCTGTTTTTTTTTCTGCCACCTCACTGCGCGCGCATCCTGAATGTTTACAAACATGGTAATTCGTCTATACACATTATACCTACACATATGTCTGTCCAAACAGCTTGAAAAGTAGATTTTTCACCATAGGCGCCCTTTAAAACAAGCTAAATAATCTGCCATTAGGGTGAGCTAAATAATCTAGCTTCTCCTTTGAAATAGGGTTTATTTTGCTTACCACACTGGCTGACTATTGAGCTCGTCTAAAAGAAAAACTCTTCATATTATGTATTTTGTCAAAACAAGACAATATATACATGAAAGACTCCTTTGAAATTGGATTTTTGAGATCAGGGATGAACAGAGCATTTATACCAGATGCTGAATTGGTTTATGTTTTGCATGTCTACAAAATGCTTCTTGAGTTAAGAAAAACTGAATGACATCAACGCAAAATAAACGTTAATAATAATTAATAATACTTTGTCCTTGTACGTGTCTGGCAGGGCCTTGGCGGTTTCAGTCTCGTCTGGAAGCTCGATGAAGAAACCCAAGATGTCGCCCTGACCGTAGCCATCAGAGTAATGCTTTCCTATGGACTGATGGAAGCGTGTGCCTTTCTTACTGCGCCACGAGTAGCTGAACTTATCATAACCCAGTGGAGCCTGCAGGTTTCCTGAGAGAAAACAAACAACTGGCATTGAAAATAAATACACAAAGCAGCATCTTACAGTATTGTACATTCAGGAATTTCTGGCGCTTCTCCACTACATGGTGCGAGTCAGCTTGGTATGAAGGTTTAGTACATGATTAGTGCTCATCTTGATATGTTTATCCCTTTAAGTGGAAGGGATTACAGACAACTTGCACTGGCATTCTGAATCCCCTCATTCAGCTACTTCTGAATTCAATCCTCAGCCAAATATTACTTTAATTTTTACATTGCATGTCATTAAGCAAACATACAGAGTTCTGAGTGTGTGAGAATCGATAAATACTATTGACATATAGCCCAGCCCCACTGTATCGAAGTTCAAAGCATCCCCTAATGTGAGATCTACCGAACAGAACCGCACAGCTTCATGCAGTGGAAACGCGCTCATCTATAACTGTGCTGTTACGGGACAGACCTAACGGCTGTGACCAGCCCAGCCGAGCCGCAGTGTCCTGAGGCATCTCATCCACAGTCACCTCGAAATACCACGAGCCCTTTCTGACCCCGTGAGACGCTCGCACCATCGAGTAGCCTTTCTCTCCGGTCACCGTCAGCCGATCATCAGAAATCTTCAGCTGCGGCGCTACAGAATCACCAATGAGACAGTATTAGATAGTGTGAGATATTAATAGTTACAGTACAAGACAGAAACAGTATACAAGTAGTAATGGTATGAGATAACAATAGTACAATCATCAGAGAAGATGGTAAATTATTGTATTTTCGAAATAGTTTAAAGTAGGGCTGTCCAAGAATTAATCGTGATTAATCACATCCAAAATAAAAGTTTAACATAATATTTGTGTGTGTACTGTGTATATTGTATTATGAATATATAAATACACACATGCATATACTTGATAAAATGTTGGTTTATATTTAGACATATAAAAAAATATATGTGTATGATACAAATTTTACATTTGAATATAATATAACTACTTTGATGTAATTTTTTTATATATAGTTTTGGCTTCTATGAATGTGTTTATCACATATACATAATAAATATATATAACACACACACATATTATGTCAAAACAAACTTTTATTTTGGATGTGATTAATCACGTTTAATTTTTGGACAGCCCTAGTTTAAAGATATAAATAGTTTATAAATGTTTCACACAAACATCTAGATAATTACAAATGAATCATTGTAAATATACTGATTATTATTATTCATTATTACCGTTTTATCCTAAAATGTTGATTGTTAAATGTACAGTTTATACAGATTTATTATTATTTTTAATAATAATTTAATTTGTATGTTTATTTAATTATTTTTTTACTACCACCATCACCACCACCACTACTACTACTACTACTGTTTACTGTTTGTTTAAGGCAAAGGCCTCTAGATTATGCCTATATTACCATGCCGTGAGACCCAGAGCCTTAAATACACTACCTGACAAAAGTCTTGTCGCGTATCCAAGTTTTAGGAACTGCAAATAATAACTTAACCTCTAGTTGATCATTTGGTATCAGAACGCCTCTAGATTACGCTTATTTTACCACAATAAAATATGATCATGGCTTGATTTTGAATGATTTAATTAGGACAGTGCGGTCTGACTCCGCTTAGACTAAAGTCTCGTCACTGAACAGAAATAATGTCCAGTATAGAATATAAAGTCATGCTGCAGTGGAAACAGAATGAATATTGTGTGTGACTCCTATGAGCTTGGAGGACTGCATCCACACATCTCTGCAATGACTCCAATAACGCATTAATAAAGTCATCTGGAACGGCAGAGAAAGCGTTCTTGCAAGTCTCCCAGAGTTCATCAAGATCCTTTGGGTTCATCTTTAACGCCGCCTCCTTCATCTTACCCCAGACGTGCTCAATAATGTTCATGTCTAATGACTGGGCTGGCCAATGCTGGAGCACCTTGACCTTCTTTGCTTTCAGGAGCTTTGATGTGGAGGCTGAAGTATGAGAAGAAGCGCTATCCTGCTGGAGAATCTGCCCTCTCCTGTGGTTTGTAATGTAATGGGCAGCGCAAATGTCTTGATACCTCAGGCTGTTGATGTTGCAGACACTCTGCAGATCTCTCGCACGCCCCCATACTGAATGTAGACCCAAACCATGATTTTTCCTTTTACCAAACTTGACTGATTTTTTGTGAGAATCTTGAATTCATGCGGGTTCCAGTAGGTCTTCTGCAGTATTAGTGATGATTGGGATGCAGATCAACGACCTTCTGCCAATTTTCCAATTATCAAATAGAAGTCAAGTTATTATTTGTTGCTCTTACAACTGAGATCGACGACAAGACTTCTGTCAGGTAGTGTATTATAAAAGTAGTAACAGTCTAAGATAGTAATAGTATAAACAAAAAGTATAAGATAAATAGATATAAATAGATAGTTTAAGATGGTAATAGTTACAGTATAAGACAGATATAGTATAATAGTAGTAATGGTATAATATACAGTAGTAATAGTATACAGGGTTCAACACTAAGGATTTTTCTACTGGCCCGATCGGACCAGTGGTGCAGATTTTTACTTGCCCTGTTAAAATTTTACATAGGCCCCACCAAAAAAAAGTTACTTGCTATTTCTTAGCCACATATTTTAAATAATGTGTCAAAATAATGTCTAAAAATGTTCGGGAAAATGTGCAGGTATTTTATTGCAAAACAAAACCTGGCTGACATAAAAATGACAGCAAAACATCACAAAGAGACATTTTCTTTTAGCCTCATAATTTGATGTTGTCGTCATGTTGTCGTCTCTTCGCTATGTTGGTTTTTACCAGGTTACGCAAATAAATAACGTGCTCACGACATCCAATCAGATAAGAGGAACCCAAAAAGCAATCTGGTATTTACGACCTCACAGAGAAGGGAGCGTTCAAACACTTTAAAACACAAACTATTTCTTGATTTGAAGACTATATGTGCGTGCAATTGACAAATAGTTGCAGGCAAATTAAAATTTAGTGACAAGGCAGCACTGGCCTGATCGGGCCAGTAACGATTCTGTCTACTGTCCTGAGCATCTCTCACACTGTCCCCGGGCCATCGGGCAGTCCTTATTGTTGAGCCCTAAGTATAATCATAGTATAAGATAATAATATTTAAAGTATATAACAGAAATGGTATAGTAGTAATAGTATAAGTAATAGTATAATCATAGTATAAATAAATTTATAATTAAATAAAATGTAAATAAATAATTTTTGTTAACAAATGTTGGCAAATAAAATTAAAATCAAATAAATAATTAAATAAAATTATTGTAAAATAATAATATAGCATATTTTATAATAGAGTTTAAGATAATAATAGAGTATAAGACGGAGTTAGTTATAGTTTAAGATTGTAATAGCTACAGTATTAGACAGAGATCGTATTAAACTAGTTATAATACAAGATAGTAATAGTATAATCATAGTATAAGGCAGTAATTCAATGTATTTTATGAATGGATAGTATAAGATAGCATTAGTTAAAGTATTTAAGTAGTATTACAGTAATAATAGTATAAGATAATAATAGTATAATCAAAGTATAAGATATTATAAATGATAAATATTGTAATGTTGTGGACGGCGAGTGTACCTCTGTCATGCAGGGCCAGCAGGACTCTCTCGTACAGACATGCCCGGTATAGGTCTCCAGGAATAGGCTTCCCGGCCCAGCAGTCCAGCTCCAGTTTTTCCGGGTCGGGAGCATGAGGATCCGGCTCTGCTAGGATGTATCGATACCCATCTTTGTTGAAGGGATGTTCAAGAGGATAACCGTGAGGTGGCAGACGCTGAGCTGAGAACAGCGGGTCACTAGAACAGAGGAAAACACATTCAGATGCTGATTTCCATAACATGTACAGTCAGTTAAATGTCCTGGGAGGGTGGGCAATTGTGCATCTTTATTCAAACAGCATGCATTTTGGGGAAAAAACAAATAAAAATAGTAGCAATTCTTATATTTCAACCTCATTCCTTTTTATCAGGGGACTCAAACTCGCAGCCTGATAGTTTGTGGCCTTAATTTTAAAGTTTAATGTCAGTATTACTGTATATGTATGGCACTTTACAGTGTTGTGTACGTGGAGCTGAACGAACCCACCAATCACGGTGGTGCATATATCTCTCAGAGGCCGGACATCGGCTTGCAGGCAGAGACACATTTCTCAATGAGTGAAAGCAGCCAGTGTTTTCTTCCGTGCATGCTGGCTGCCTCGTTTCTATTGGGCACACGCGGACATTCGTCCCAGCGCGCTTTATTCACAACACTTAAAAAAAGTTTAAGTGTGGACATTAATTAACACAGCTGGACATTAATATACACAGACAAATGTATATAAATCAGTGGTTAATTTGAGCTGGATCCTGTTTCGGGAAATATCAGATATTCATGTTTTGGAAAACAGTAAAACAGTACATCTAAATATTATTATTATTGTTATTACTATTTATTACAGATTGATTTATTTTCTTATTATTTTTTTTATTTGTTAATCTTATTTTTATCTTCTCAAATGTCTTAATTTTTTAACACAAAATAAGTTGAAAAAATAAACAAATTAGAAATTAGTAAAAAAATAATATAATTAATTTATTGTGGAAAACTGATTTAGATTATAAATATAATATAAAAAAACATAAAATGCCTCAGTAACAATTCTTTTAACCCTCTGTTCCTCCTTATTTGGACTTAGGCTTTTCCCTTGCCCATCGTTTTGTGCAGTAACATGAAGGGGTAGGGGTGTCCCAATTCTCTTTAGCTTAAAGACGTAGAGCTAAGCGGAAGAGGAAGATACCCCTTGAAACTGAGATTTTTATCACTCGAAACCAAGGGATACACCAGCTACAACAGCAATATAGCTACACACGGAGGTCAGGAGATGCACAAATTAGTATTTTTGCAATTGTTATACATTTTTACAACAAACAAACATATGTTTAATACATTCATAACCTAAGTGTGTGGGTGTACGTTGATGTGTATGTCTATTTTACACTCTTGCCGTTTAAGAGTCACCAGTTTCCCAGTTTGGCTATATGCACTGAAGTGTTGTTCAGCCACTGAAATCTCCCGGGGATAGATTTATGTAACTGTTTTCAGTTTCATAAGGTCCTTTAAAGCATCGACAATGTAGATTTTATTCAGTTTAACAACAAAACATCAGTAAATAGCGCTATTCCGCCTAGCCTGCTTTACTGAGGTGAGGTTGGTTTTAAACTCACACTGGTTCATTTTTGAACAATGACAGCCTGTGACGCCCTCCCTATATTGTTCACCGCTACTCTGAATATTCAGTCTGAAATAGCATGTAAGTTTGGCTTAGTAATAATTGTAATTCCTGCACCCGACGGCCAACCACCGAGCATACAGTAGTTGCTTTAAGACAAAGCACGTGAGAGAGTGAGACCAGCGATCTTTACATGCAAGAAATATTGCACATTATGACAAGTTATGCTTACTACACAACTGAAACGTACTCGATATAATACAGTTTTTTAACTGGCGAATGGCATGATGCAGTGGGTCTCTGTCATCTTTAAAGTGTGCTTTCAGTGATTTCAGGAGGTGTGGCTTTGGACGGCAAGGGAGGGACTGTGTTTTCAAAGCTATTATGCTATCGGTTAGCACTTTGGCAGATCACCTACGGCACCTTTAAATATGTAGCATTTTAGCAATTTTTCACGTTTGTCCTGAGGAGTAAACAAACACTTTTTGCACATAAATCTAAATCTTTGAATGGAAACAGCTAATGCAATTTAAAAACAAAATTGATCCTTTATGAACAAGTAACTTTTAATAAACTGATACACAAGAGTTGAAGAAATGATGACCTTATTCAACAAGGATGCATCAAATTGATCAAGCGACATTAAAAATAATATATGTTACGAATGCTTTTAATTGTGCGGTATTTGCTGTCGTACCTGCGTGTTCTCTTGGCTGCTCCTGCGGCGGCTCCATCCTGCTGCTGCTGCTGTTTGCGCTTGGCTCCTCTGCCTTTTCCTGTAGCAGCCGAGGGAAGCCCACCTGAGACGTAAAACACAGCCTCACTACAACAATCTAGAAGCACATTCGACCTCAGCCTGATCATCCAAAGCTCACTTAAAGGTGCAGTATGTAGAACTGATAGTGGTTGAATTAGGTATTGCAGTCCAAATACAAAATATCTTCTGTGGTTCTGTGGGTCTCGTCTATCAAATCTGAGCTTCATTTTGTATTCTCTATTGGATTCGGATCAGGTGATTGCCCGGGCCATTCCACAGCTGTTTTTCACTTTCTCTGAAAGCATTTGAGAGATTCCTTGGCTGTGTTTTGGATCATTGTCTTGCTGAAATGTCCACCCTGGTTTCATCTTCAACCTCCTGCTAATGTAGATGTTGGACTGAAGCAGATGATATTAATTTACACTGAGGTGGGCAGAGGGTTACTGAAGAACTACTGAGAGATTTCAGCTGCTGTCTGGGCTTTCACTGTCTTTCTACACCTTCCTTTTTTCATGCGTTAAATATTTTTTCCCTGTGTTATTTTAATTTTATTACGCATAACTACATTTGTAAACTAAATAGTTTTGCTTTCTTTGCATGGCACAAATGAAGCGAAACGCACAAGGCAGTTGCCGCGAACGAGCAGATATAAACTAAAATAGTTTAATTTGAACACCAAACACAAACTATTCAACACAAGCGCAAAATTGGCTTGAGGTGAAAAACATCCAGTGAGTGAACGAACCTACACAGTGGTGTGAACCCAGCATTACACTTTACACTGCTCAGCTACTGTTTATATTTGTAATATGTGTCATTTTTGCTAGTTAAAAACCTGGTCAGGTAGATTTCATAACTCTGAATCTCGCTTCAGAGGCTGCTGTTGTCTCCAAAGTTTGCATATTTTTGCTGCAGCCACACACATTAAGGAAAAAAAGTGACTTGAAACACTATGGGATGCCGATTAGCCAGAGTGAATAGTCACTTTCAGCATTATTGGATTTGCTACACGAGACACCTAAATAAACAATAGAGTAAGCTACAGTCAATGTAGAACTATTATATATTATTACTTTTATTATATATTAATATTATAAAAAATATACACTATTAAAAAAATACACGGTTTTCCACCGAGGCAACTCAGTGTGCTGAAATATAATTGGGTAAACTGGCAGTGGGTGGGTTATAAAGGCCAAACCAAGGACGTTCAAAGATGTTCTGACGCGAAATGCACATTTTGAAAGGAGAATAACTGACAACTATTTTCTGGTGGACAACCTTTTAATCAGCCATCGCGGGCCAATAAAGGTATTCTAACATTAGGAGGCATAAATGGAGAAAAATCAATCCTAGATTTCCAAGAGCTGGTTAACAAATGTAATATATCCCTCAACACTATTTATATATTTCAAAATAAGGGCAGCACTAAAGCCTCATAAGACACCATGTGGTATGGATCTTCATACACAATCCGATTGTGAAATGGACATATAATGCTCCAAGAGAAGAAACCGTCTCCTATCTCTATTGCTGTCTTTCTAATATTCCCATACATACTTTCTCAAAAGAAAGAATACGGCTATCTGATCTGTCTCTGCCCAATACAACTATCAATTGGTAACCTGTTAGGGATAATACTTTCCAAGCTTCCACAAACCCTAATCACCAGTTTATTCACTTTAAAACTATTCACAGTGCATATTTAACTACACGTATACGACATATTATAGGTTTATCTCCACATCCTTATTGTACGTTCTGTGAACCAGTGTCCTGATACCTTTTTACATATGATGTGGGAATGTCCAGGGGTGCAAAAAGTTTGAGATTCTAGGCAGGACATTGTATTTAAAGTTACAAAAATTTGTTTCCCCAAAGATCCGGTATTGTTATTATTGAATGATATCTCTCAATTTCCCTTAAATACAAAGGTCCGTAAATTCTGGTTAGCTGCTTCAACCGCTACAAAAAAATAAATAAATATTGGTACAGAGGTGGAAACCCCATCATGATCTCTCTGTTAATCACTGGTTGCATTCACTACTGGAAATACTGTATCTGGAACTGTCATCAGCGCAGACCAACCATGCTAAACTGGACATTCTGATGGTGTGGAAAATTTATATAGGTGATGTCAAAGAAATCTTGGACACTTAACCCTCATCTGATATTATGAATGTCAAATTTAATGTAATTTATCTAATAGTTTGGTCTGAACCAATGTTTCTCAACTGGTGGGTCGCGGAGTGTGTGGTAAAAAAAAAATATAATAATAATAAGTTGAATTTTGAACTTATTTTGCTTATACTGGACTTTTATTTTGAAATGCGCGTGTGATAACCGTACCGTTTGACATGTGAACAGAGAGACAAAGTTTCTGCATTCAAGAAGACTGAACTGTGGACAAAACACGTTTACTAAGACAGACTAGACATGTTTCCCAACACTTACAATGAAACACAACAGTTGGATACCACGGGAAAATTTGTACTGAAGAAAACTATAACGGAACATCTCCCTGCAAACTACAAGTCTGGTTTAATGACTACTTTGGATAAGCCATACCTTTGGAATCAACGTGGAAAGCGTCACATTGCCAAGCGACGAAGAGAATCAGTTGGTATACTACGTATTTATTTGATTAATATGAAAATATTCATATGATTTATTTACAATACAGTTTGTAAAGTCATATTTTCTGCCTTTTAGTAGGGATTTTATACGAGAGACTTGCTTTGTTAACCAAATAAAGTGGATCTAATTGGATTTGCATTGTAAACATTAAATAAAAAGTTTAAAAGGTATTTTTATTTCAAATATTAAGATTTTAGTTATGATACTCCCAAAGTCATTCCGCATAAATCCGCAGATTTTTACCAAAATACTCTGCAGAAATAGCTAAATATGTCCACAGATTCCGTCTGGCCCTACCCATGGCCAAACCAGTTGAGAAACACTGGTCTAAACTACAGTTATTCTGTGTTTCCGGATGTGCATCTAACGGGGTGGGGGGATATATATAATAATACATTGTGGCGAGTTATCCAATTCCCTGTCGCCATGGTCCATAATGCACGCCAGCTGCACCATCCTCAAGCCCAATCAGTAGGGCCACACGGATTCTGCGCGCGCAGAATTCCGCAGATTTTTAGCCCATCACTGATTCTGTTTATTTACTGGTGTAAATGTGTGTAAATTTATATTTACTCAGTTTTTATATTAATGTCAGTTATAGTATTGACTAATATGAAAATATTCTTATGATTTATTTACAAAGATTTATTTCTTATGATTTATTTGTAAAGTACAGTAAAGTTTCTGTCGTTTAATAAAGATTTTATATGAAAGACTTGCTTTGTTTACCAAATAGAGCGGATCTATTAGGATTCACTATTTAAACATTAAATAAAAGTTTAAAAGTTATTACTTTTAGTTCATATATTAAGGTTTTAGTTATGATACTCCCAAAATCGTTCCGCATAAATCTGCAGATTTTTAACAAAATACTTCGCAGAAATAGCAAAAAATGTCCGCAGATTCCGTCTGGCCCTACCAATCAGCCACACCTGTCTCTCATGAGGAGAGATCTTTATAGACTGCACGAGAGGACAAGCGAGTGAGTGCATTCTGAGCAGAAACCTCCATACTAACTATTCTCTGTTCTACCTCGCAGAATCGAGTGGCTTATTGGAGCTCACCCCCCGGCTACCCCTTCACGGACCCGACATCATCATCATCATCATCACCACCACCGGAGCATGACACTTTTCTGGGACTGAAGGAAGCACGAAGAAGACTCACATTTTCTCACATACACACTGGAGTCACTTGTAAATAAACACCCCTCCGGGGCTTTCACCTCTAACATCCGTGTGTGTGTGTATTTTCCCTCTTTATCCCGCCACAATATATAAATTTATCTAAATAATTTAATAGCTGCTAAAAGTATTTTTCTATTTTGATTGTAAAATTGTATATTTTCATTTTTGGAAATAAAAACTGAATTACAAAAAAATTCTAAATAAATAAACTGAAGATAATCAGATAAACAAGTATGTTTACTTGGCATGTTTCTTAAACATCTGCAAGCATATTAAGGTATTTTTTATGCTTCAGAAGAGTCATAAATGTACATACAGCACCTTTAAAGCCCGAACGCTTGCAGGGATTACAGTGTTGATTGGGGATTGAGTTCAACAAAATGACCATGGCTTTCGAAGAACACAACAAAAAAAAGCATGTAAAAACCTCAGTACATTCAATGCCAAAAGCCATGATGGTTAGATAGAGTCTAAAAGGGAAAAGACAGGGTGCAAGCACACAGAAACGAACATTAGTGCCAACATCTGGCTGCAGATTGAGGGAAAGTGACCAAGAAGAGCAAGCAAAATCAACCAAAGATCAATGCAAAGCGAGGGGAAGTTAAAGGAGCACCAAACACCAGCCTCCCATTTCAAAAGCCACACGTAAAACACTCCATAGTCACCTGAAAATGTTGATCCACCTGGAATACAATGCACAGCTTTACAGGAACTGCCTTCACAATGACAATCAATTATGCAACTGGGAGCATTTCGATGGGGGAGTCGTCAGTCTTACCGTTCAGTCCTCCAGCGCCCGTGACTGTCGTCATCTGCTTCTGGTTGTCATACGACGGTCCGATGTTGCCCAGATCCTGTGTAAAACCAAACAGAACATTGTAAACAATAAAGGCTAGTGCACAACAAAATGCTTTTCACAAATCGTTTAACACCTCATTACTAACCAAACAGCAACATAGTTTTAAAATCAACACCATCATGAGAAAGTGCAGTATGAACAGAACATCACGCAAGTATACGGGATCTCTTTTTAATAAAAACAACTGTGTCTCCAAAGTGCGAGAAACATTTAAGACCGTTTTTTACTGAGTGGTACGGTATGGGTCACCTTTATCAGGCTTGCGATTCCACTGCCAAAAAGGTGGACATGATGTATGACAGAAAGTTTCAGTCTACTTTATTCTCGCTTGAGGAAATCTGTCTGAAAGTAAAGCTGTACGGGTCGTTCACGCCATATGAGAAGCTCTTCTCACAAAACAGATAAATACTGGTGTAGAAATGTTCATTACTGACCTTTCTATGAACATGGTCTGATTATAACGGCAGACCAATGATGCGAAATGACCTACTGTCCGTGATTATATCAAATAAATAAATAAATACAGCATATATGAACACATACAGCCCCTTACAGTCTCCGATATGTTACCAATTACAGTTATGCGGATATGCTACAATTACATGTAGCCTCTGTTAGAGTAACTCCGTCATTCCGAGTTCATAACAGTCCAGAAGGTGATGATAATGGTTAAACGCAGAAGTTTCTTCATGTTTGCTGAAAAAATCATTTGCTTCTTTGTTTTTTCCGGCTTCTACTTTGTTTTTGCAGGCGCCAGTCTCGCGTTTGTCTGTTTCTGAAAGGATCGGGTTTCAAAAGCACGTCAACAATCAAGCGCACGGTATTATCATCAGCTCAAGAAGTTTGTTATTTCAAGTATAGATGCGCACGCGAGCGCAAGCGACAAAGCGAAACCGCTCACGGTTTAGACGGGCTCAGGGGAGAATCTGCGCTTCTTCTTGACTTTGTGGCTGTTCATCAAGACGACGACAACATTTGTTTGAGCTCGGGTCGACCATGGCTTGTTATTATATGTATATATTATATTATTACAGTGTAAAATCTCGGCTGTGTGTTCAAACATGGCGGTTCATTTGTTTTCATTCTGGCTCGTTGCGCAAGTAAAATGCTGTATCTCTGTAAACCAATAGCGTCCAGCTGCACGTGTAGCTCTACCTTTTGGTACCCTTTCTCGTGTTTGGTACTCAAAAAGTGGTATGGTACGGTTCGGTACGCCTTTTGACAGTGGAAACGGCCATAAAAGCATACCAAATCGTACCGTACCACTCAGGGTCATTTGCAAATGGCCTTTTTTCACTGAGTGGTACGGTACAGTTAGGTACGCTTTTAAGGCCGTCTCCACTGTTTAAAAGCGTACCGAACCGTACCACTTTTTGGTCACCCTTTGCAAAGGGTACCAAGGGTACCAAAAGGCGGAGCTAGACGCGCAGCTGAACACTATTGGTTTACAGAGATACGTCATTCGCTCTCGCAACAAGCCAGAATGAAAACAAAGGACCCGCCTTGTTTAACACACAGCCGAGAGACAATACTCCGAAATAATATAAACATATAATAACGAGCCATGGTCGACCTGAGCTCAAACAAACCTTGTCGTCGTCTTTATGAACAGCCACAAAGCCAAGAATAAGAGCAGATTCTCCCCTGTGCCCCGTAGATATTTACGAGCCCGTCTAAAGCGTGAGTGGTTTCGCTTTCTCACTTGCATGCGCGTCTATATTTTAAATGTTTCAACATGAAGAAACTGCTGAACTAACCTGGACTATTATGAGCTCAGAATGACGAAATTACTCTCTAACATGAGGCTACATGTGCTGGTGAAGATTACAGACACAGATGAGAGCTCTGCACTGATTGTGGGCTATATTTCATGTTGTTTTTGAACCTAAATAAGCCATAAATGTCTGCTGAGTGTAGTTTTTCTGTAATTGGTAACATATCAGAGACTGTAAGGGGTTGTATGTGTTCATATATGCTGCATTTATTTATTTATTTGATATAATCGCAGACAGTAGGCTATTTCACATCATTGATCTGCAGTTATAATCAGATCATGTTCATAGAGAGGTCAGTAATGAACATTTATATGCCAGTGTTTATGAGTATAATAAAGCCTCTGTGTTGTGAGAAGAGCTTCTCATATGATATGTGGACGACTCGTAAAGCTTTACTGTAGACATTTTCTCGAGCGAAAATGACATCGACTGAAACTTTCTGTCATACACCACGCCCACCAAAAGAGTACCCTTCAGCAGTGGGAACGTAAGCCTGATAAAGGTGACCCGTACCGACCCGTACCGTACCACTCAGTGAAACGGGCCAAAAGAGTACCCAAAAAAATGGTACGGTACGGTTCACTTTTAGGTACCTTTTCGGAAGCGGTCATAAAAGCATACTGAACCATATCCTACCGTACCACTCAGTGGAAACGGACCATTAATATCCACTTGAATAGGGTTAAAGGTCAAACCTGATCAAGCAAACCAAATTTAGGATAGTCCTCTTCAGGGTCTTTGCTGCCAGGATCAGGATGTTCTTTCACCAGGAAAACATCGCGCTCTTTACTCTGAGGTCAAACAACACAAGACAGCCTTCATATTAAGCACTATTAACCAAATTACAGACATACAAATAAAATCATAAAATATTTAAATAGCTCACCATGGTCTTGACGATGTTATTTGGCCATGTCAGTTTGCCGGGCCTCTGGCGGGTCGTCATACACTCCCAGTATTTGTCAATGAATGGTATGATGTCCTTTACAACAAACCAAAGAACATAATTCAGTTCAGCTGAAGATCTATTGGTCATGTCACCCTGCAGCCCAAGACCGTTTACTCACTGAAGCTAAGCAGAGCTGAGTCTGGTCAGAAGCTGGATGGGAGACCACATGGGAAAACTAGGTTGCTGTTGGATGTGGTGTTAGTGAGGCTAGCAATGGGCGCTCAAGTCCTAATGCACCAGTAAAGCGAAGGGGACACTATACTGTCAGTGAGCGCCGTCTTTCAGATGAGATGGTCATTAAAAATACCATTGCACTTCTTGTAAAGAGTAGGGCAGTAACCCCGGAGTCCTGGCCAAATTCCCTCCATCGGCCCATCATGGCCTACTAATAATCCCCATCCATTAAATTGGCTCTATCACTATCACTATCACCAATAGCTGGTGTGTGTTGAGCCAAGTGGATGCAAAAACAGATAAAAAATGTACAAACATTTTATTCAAATCACTTTTATATAATAAAAAGATTTAAAATGTAAAAATTTGACCATTTTTAAAAGACTCCAGTGTTTCCCTTTCCATTATATTAGGGGGGCACCCCGTTCTTAAAAGCCTGTGATTGATCACGCGCTCAACAGAAAGGGCTGCGATTGGCTCTAACAGTCAGCGCTGCTCTGGCACTGTTCAGCAGGACACTGATGTTAAACGGCCGCAGCGAACAGCTGATTCATTACAGACGGCGACGTGGCTCGCTCTGCAGACACCCCCGTGTCTGGATTCACAAGTAACATCATTATTGTAACAGCCGAGAGAGGAGATAAAACGTTACTTCACGAACACACCAGCACGTCAAAGGGAAGAGAGAAAGAGCTGGGTTTCTTATGTACTTCCTTGTTATTAAAGGGCCACGAAACCCCCGTCTCAGCAGGGTGTTTTAACACCTACAGTCTGGAAAAGCTCAGGAAAGTGGGTGTGTCCAGCTATGTTTAAGTGGGAGTGTCAGGGGAGGGAATGAGGGAAAGTTTTGCATAAAGATGGGAGTTTCCATTTGGGCATGCGCTGATTTTCAAACAGGCTACACACAAACACAGACGCAGGGGGAGATAGACAGTGACTGTTTACAGTGACATTAGTCATCCAATTATTTGCCAAATTATTAATTTGTCGACTTTAACGGCAGTTTGGCACTTTTACTTTTATCCAGGAACATTTCCTGCAAGTCCCCCGTGACAAACAAGATGTGAGAAACTGCTAAGAGTGCAGATTTAATGGAGTGTTTGATACCGCGCGGCGTTAAGGAGAAATAAAAACCCTCCGCAGACTAGCCTGTCACGAATATTCTACACGAAAGTAATTGTTTGACTGCAGTGTTTACACTCTGAGAGCAGAATTTACAGCGGATATTTCAGTCTTTAATATTTTACGGATATTAACGTACTGTAAACTCAGTAAGAGTTAATCATTTTGACAAAGGTCTGTCTTTAAACACTGACAGAGTTACGAACTCTACGAACTACTGACTAACTACGAACTAACTTTGCCATCTGAATAAACAAACAAAGAGCACTGATGGCTCAACAAATCTGTAGACCAGGACAATCCACATAAACTAGAGCGCCGTCTGTTTTAAAATGAGACGAGCAGCAAATCCCGATTTCACCATTTCCAGACATGGAAAGCTCTCGGCTGAAAAAATAAAGTTCCTCAAACGCATTTCTGCTGCGTGCGCGTGAGAGTCCAGCTGCGCTCTCATAGCGGGGAAATGAAAACAAAACCTTCGTTGCAGCACATAAACACAACACTGGCGACCTGTGTCTCCAAACAATTCTTCTTCTTCCACTTGTTTTGGCAAAACGACGTGGCGTCTCTCCATCTGAACACTGTAACAGGTAAAACAATCTTCGAAGCTATCATGAATATTAATGAAGTTGCACCGCATACACAATAGAGCGCGCTAATTGGTTTGAACCAAGTCTTTGACATGAATTAAAGCTGCACACACAGAGACGTCACGATACACTCGCATGTGACATCCACTCTCCACGCTGGAATACACGCATGGATCCCATCTCCGTGACGCAGCTTCAAAAATTAGTTTCAAACCTTATGAACGAATTTGCTCGAAATAACGCAAAAACAACCAATGTTCACTCTTTAGTGAAATATATGTGTCCTAATAGTGTTTATAGCAGCGCGGGACACATATATGACTGTCAACAGCCCGAAAAAGTGTGTTGGTGTTTCGTGACCCTTTAACACATGACACATTTGTGTCTGTGTCACTCTGAACAGCCATGCCACACTCCCAATTCCTTGAAATTTCCTGTACCTTATCCTTAGAGAACATAGTTTTAGGATGCTCCTCTTGAGTTCTGGACCTCCATGTCAGATTGGCCAAAGCAGTGAGACACATTTCCTTCAGATCTGGGGAAATAAAGCCAATGAACACGATAAATAAAAAAGGTCTTTGCTCACGTTCTGGATCTAACAAGGTCATTCTGTGTCTTTTCTGAAAGCAGTGTTGAAGCAGTCATGGTTTTAGTAAACAGATCCACTCACTGGCTTGTTTCCTCAGAAAGTAAGTGTTTCCACTGTGGTGACACAAGTTGCAGTGAAACACATAATTGGTCATGAACGGCAGGCACGTTCTGCAGGAAGGAGAAAGCAGAGAGCGTAAGTGTGTGTGTGTGCATGGAGGACAACCGTACATCCAAGCAAATCCGCTGCAAGAAAAGTCACTCAACACAATCATATTTTGGGCATCCAACACCAATTTCACACACAAAAAAATTGTATTTACAGTAGAAATAAGAGATTTTTGCTGCATCAACTAAAGTAAAAGAAACAAAAGCGTAATACTCCACATGTGCATGAACCGCACATGCTCACCAGAAAAGCAAAGTCCACTCAAATAAGACCCCAACATGAGATTTGTATATTTTACTTGTTCTTGCATCATCAATGGTGCTAATGTTATGTCGATGCCTGTAAACTGTCATCTCTCTATTGCAGGGATGTCAAACTCAATTCCTGGAGGGCCGCAGCCCTGCACAGTTTAGTTCCAACCCTGCTTCAACACACTTACTGGTAGGTTTTAAACAAGCCTGAAGGACTCAATTAGTTTGATCAGGCGTGTTTAAATAGGGTTGGAACTAAACTGTGCAGGGCTGCGGCCCTCCAGGAACTGAGTTTGACATCCCTGCTCTATTGATTTATTATGATAGGACAATATTTGGCTGAGATAAAACTACTTGCATATTTACAATATGAGGTTTAACAACAATATCTGTATCTTGAGAATATTGCTTTAAAGCGGTCTGAATGAAATATTAAGCAATGCATATAATATTATTAATCAAAAATTATATATTATATATAAGTTTTCATATATTTACAGTGGAAAATATATAAAATATCACCATGAAATTCGATTTTCTTTACTTTATAGCCTAATGTAATGAATTTTGGCATAAAAGAAAAATCATTTTGACCCATACAATGCATTTGGGCTAGTAGTTAATGGATCACAGTTGATTAGTGATCCGTTTAAATCACAACATATGGTTCGACATCCACATGATGACCTGTGGATTGATAGTCTTAATATTGTAACTGTTATGTTTGATGTTAGTTTTTTTTTTATGTGCATTTTTTATTCTCATACTCTCCGTTTCCTACTCCACCTTCAGGTTCGTATTGGTCCTATTCTATGTCAATCATCATTATGACGGTGCCAGTTCCACCAATCCCTGGACACGCCGTGTGACTTAAAACAATCTTTTGTTTTCATTCTTAGGCTGTGTTGTGATTTATCTCAGTTTTACTGTGGTAATTCGAGTTTACTTGTTAGACTTCATTAGCTTTAAGTAAAATGATTTGATGGTTGTTGTGTGATTCTAAACAGAATCAATGACCTTCTTGGTAGGTTTGTTTTAGTTTAGATTGAGTTTTGTTAGATTAGTTGGAGTGTTTTGCCACCCGTGTAGTTTTGAGTTTTGTAGTTTAATTAGTTTAGATCGAGTGTTGTATACACTGATGTCGGGTTTGTTTTTCATTATTTATTTTTGTCGCCTAGTTTAGACTTTAGATTTAAGGATTGTTTTGTTTTGTTGGCTTACACTCATTCTTTTCGTTTAAAAAGATAATATTAAACTATAAGATAATAAGAAAATAAGGTAATATTAAATTAAAAAGATAATCTTTTTCCCCATTTATTATTGTTATATATTCTTTAATCCACGAAGTAAAAATAAATGCACATCAGTAACTCCCCGGTAACTTTTTTTTTACGCCGGCTTCCAATAAAAATGAATGACTTCTCTGCAGTGTGAATGCACAGTATTTAAGGGGATGAGAGAGAGAATCTCACGCCGTGTCGATGCTGAAGGTGTCTGCGGTGAACCACTTCATGCACAGCGCGCACTGCAGCTCCACTTCACCCAGCTGACGGCCGTTCTCATCGTCTCCAGAGCCCGTCTGAGCATCCGCTGCTTCAGAACTGTCCCCGGCCGTGTCCTGAAGACCCAAACAGAATGAGTGTAATTAAACAGAAATTAAAAAGAGACAAGAGTGTCTTTTAAAATGTACAATTAATTTTAAACCACAACAGCATATAAACAAATAATGCAACAAGCAATTCTTCTTCAGGCAATAGCATGAGAAGTGATATACAGATATAAAGCTGATATACAGCTGTAATTTAATACAAAAGTAAGTTATTATACGAAGAAAAATAAAGATAAATATTCAAAACACTAGTCTTTAAATAATTCTAAAAATACACAACGAGGAAAAAACAGCATAAATAAATAATAATCATCTTTTTTTTTTTTTATTCACTGCAACTTTTAGGCTTTGATCCCATTTGTGACATTTTGGTGACTGTCGCTTTAAATTCAAATGAGATTATGTTCTTTTCAAAAGAGGGCGGAGCTAAAAATGCCTGTGCATCAGCATAGCAGCATTCAAAACCCTAATGTCAGACGGCTGCTTCTCACTCAGGGCTGTTTATGCTCTCTATGGGAGAGACGGTCACTAGTGGGGGGGGGCTTTCCCCCTCTAATGACACGTACAAAGGGAGAATGTCAATAAAATTGTTTCGGCACTTTCATCTAGTGTGATTATAATAAACAGAATTAATTCTTTGTTACCATCAGCAGATGGCTATATTCACACACTGCTGCCACACAACTGTTTAAACTAGCACTGCACAATATTGAAAAAATCTGACATTTTCTACGATACATATTGTGATATACTGCATCAACAATTTCACCAAATGATTGAATAGCACTGTTTGGAAAGAATTTACAGTCACGCTTTATTTTAACGTCTATTAGCACATCATTAACTGTAACTTTTGCTTCAATAAACTAGGTCCTTATTTGCTCCTTATTAATACATATTAAGGTAGTTTAGATATTGGGTTTGGGATGTGGAATAAGATCTCCGTGATGTAGCATGCACTGCACTTTAACCAATCAATTTAAAACAATACTGCCTACAACTACGTGTACACCTATTTATTGTCTTCTACGTACTGCTGTCAACATTGACAATTGTACATTGTTTTGTTTCTTTTTGGGAGTATGTTGTTGTATTTGCACTGCCGTTGTATTTGTATTTTGCACTGTCTGTATTTTGCACTGTCGTTGTATTTGCACTCAGGGGCGCCGCTAGCAATTTTGGGCCCCATGAAAAAATATGAGGATGGGCCCCCTACTACCAACCTAGCTGTCCAAACTCTTTGCCTGCAATGTAGTTATACTGACGTATGCATTTTATTATTGATTTTGTCCACTACTTATCAGTATTTAGTAAGAGAACGGCCATGACTGTAGCTAGCTGATGATTTATTGTTCAAATGTAAATGTAATACAAAAAAAGGAACAGCAATCAAATATTCACTGAAGATTTTACATTTCTAAACACACAAAACACCAGTGTGTAACTATTTAAATAACTGTACTGCAATAGTGTCTCATACAATGTGCAATACACTTTGATTGAGGATTTTGCAACCAAGAAGGCCAGGCGTTTGGCACTTGGAATTTAAGTTACTGTCAGGTTAATCAACAGACCGGTTCAAATGTATTTATGTTGTGTTTATTTGGTTTGCAGTGTGCTGGATTTTGCACTTGTTAATAAAAAATTGTTTAATTTTGTTTTTTTTTATTTGCCGGCAAGAAGGCCAGGGTTTTGCCATGTAAGTAATGGTCAGTTTAATCAAAAGAACATTTCTTATTTATGGGTCTCATTGTAGTATAATTTTGTGTCTTGTTGATTTAGTGTATAGTGTGTCATTTGGGATGCAGCTAATGAAATAAATGACCAAAATACCAAATAATAGCCTACCTGGCATGAGTGTAAACGCATTCACCATCGGGAGGCGCTATAATCACTGCGTGTAATAGCTCCGCCCCTTCTGTTACGTGCTCAAAGCTGCGGTCGTTGAGTGTGTGAAGTGTCCATCATTTCACACTACTGTTTACCGGCTGAAGGAGTGCATCATCCGGGTAATTAAAGTCCATTATTGTTAGAGTTTTCAGTGTGAACGCACTACTTACACTATTTATACTAAAAAAATGGCGTAGAATAGTGCATAAGTATGTGATTTGGGACGCAGTTGATGTTAACCTCGAGGACATCGCTGCTTTGACAGTTTACCTGACGACCGCACTCAACTCTCTTCCCGCTACTGACGGACTGAACCATACAGCAAAAGGAGGGGGGGTCCAATTTGACAGTGACAGTTGTGAAAGACACGAGGGGCAGATATAAGCCGTATTTTTATTTTTTTATTTCTAATAAATAGTTTTACTTGTAATTTAGAGATACATTCATAATTTATATTACATTATAGTGCTGTTATTAATTATAAAGCAGATCTCTGTGGGCCTCTAGAGTGCATGGGCCCTTAGAATTGTCCTAACTTTCCCCCCCTTAGCGGCGCCCCTGTTTGCTATCTGTATTTTGCACTGTCTGGAGCCAGCACCTAAGCTTTTCACTCATCATAGCACACGTGCTGCTGTTGATGTGACAATAAAAGTGATTTGATTTGATTTTTGATTTGATCATGCAGAATATTTAGTTTATATATACTAATAAACAGCCAATATACAATAGCATACATGCTAATAAGAAATTATTTAATATTGAGCACTGGTCCCTATAGTGTTAACGAATGTAATAATTTAGGTTGATTGGGATGATTCTATAAGGCAGTGAATCATGCATAAAATGTATTAAACAAACTATAAGCATAGATAAATACAAACAAGCAAAGAGGAAATAGAAATAAGCAGTGCATCCTTTGTGGTTTTGTTTATAAATGTTAAAAATTACACTGCAAAGTCTTTATTGTAAAAATAATGCAATAAAATTATTTTTAATTAAACTTCCAATTGGCAAAGGGTCTTGCGCCTGAATAATTTAATCTCTCTCAGGCCTGACATGCAACATGCAAACTATAAACATTTCACTCTGTTCTGGTTAAACTCTGCAGTGACTCCACAAATCTCATGTTCTGAACTGGGACTTTTGCTCAAATTAGACATGGGCCGGTATAAGATTCGGTCCCACTTTATATTAAGTGGCCTACTATGTAACTACTATGTACTTGCATCTGAATACAAGCACAATGTACTTACTGTTCATAATGTATTGCAGAACACTTCTAGTGCTCTTGAGGTGGGATATGGGTTGGGTTTGGAACAGGTTTAATAGTATGGGTAGGTTTAAGAGTGGGATACGGGGTAAGTGATGATCAACAGAGTAATTATAATTGTAATTACAGAAATTAATTACAGATGTACTTACATGCATGTATTTAATCAAGCGTAAGTACAATGTAAAAACATGTATTTACACAATAAGTACATTGTAACTAATTATTATTTATAAGGGAAGTACATATGGGTTAAGGCCACCTAATATAAAGTGGGACCTAAGATTCTGACGGTGTGATAACCTTGGATATATCAACCTTGGAAATATCACGGTTTTAACGGTATGCCGGTATTGTAATTACTGTTCTAAAATATATTATTTTTAAATGTCTGGCTAAAAAACAAAACCTCTTTCCCCTTTTTGAACACGATTTATTTTATTCTGAGAAACATTTAAAGTGTTTTGGGTCAGTAAACATGTCAGGCTAAATAATTCAAGTGAATCATTGACTTCTGCAGCTTTACGATTTACACCTAAAAAAACAACAAAAAACTTTTTAATTAAAAAATCTTACTCATACCTTAGGAACAGTATAGCAGAAAATTTTGCCGGTATGAAAACCTTGACGTTTCCATACCGCGGTATACCTTGAAAACGGTTATCGTCCCATGCCTAGCTCAAATATAATCCTAACTCAACACTGCATACCAAAGCGATGTGACTATTGCGGACACATAGATTGCGATATCACTACTAAAACTATATATTTTGCAGCCCTAGTTTAAACCCCTTATAAAAGTCATTTTTGCATTACAGGTCCCTTTTAAATAAACATTGTGGAAAATGTAGAACGTTCAACTCCTCATGCGTCAAATATCATACCATAGTCTCTTTTCCACTGGACGACTCGGTCTCCATGTTTGTGGTCAGATCTCCGAAAGAGGCATCTCTGCAAAACACACATACAAATAAAAAATAAAAAAATTAAACACAGAAACTGACATTTTCTTTGGCTTAAAGGTTGGCTCACACTGTGTGAGAATCCTGAACGATTGTGGCCAGTCAGACTGCACAAACATGGCTCACAAGTCACACTGTAAGATCACAGCCATCATAATGTTAGATTAAACGACAATGAAGACACGCCAGACACGGAAGAAAGGCCCCCAGAGCTTGACATCATCCACCTGTGACACTTTCACTATCCCGCGTTCTAAAATGATTCCTCAGCAAACATAAACAATCTGTAGCGGCAATTTTGCACACAGCGCGCCTCAATAATAAAACCAGGAAGAACAAAACTGTTTTGACATCTCCCTGCGGTTATTTAAATTGTCGGATAGATTGCATCATCAGATTCGGTGATCCTATTGATTCCTGTATTGACGCTCATCGCGGCTGTTGTCACACTGCAGGGAAGAGTCTGAAATCTGACACTGCCAGAACTTCATTGGAAGGAAAATCTGATCGCAACAGGCATTAAGCGGCTGTCTGTGAACAGGTCAATAAATATAAAGTTTCCTTCCATCTATATGCGGATGACACCCAGATGTATTTTCCTCTAAAACAAAAAGATGTAAACGGCTTACAACCACTCCTGGCTTGCTTAGAGGAACTTAAACTTTGGCTCTCAAGCTATTTTTTTTTATTTAAACGAAAATAAAGCTGAAGTAATAGTATTTGGGAACAAAGAAAATTCTCCCTTAAATGTCAGTATGGGATCTTTGGCCCCGCATATTACCCAGTGTGCAAGAAATCTCGGTGTTATGTTTGATGACAAACTCAAAATTGGACAAACAGATCAGTACTGTTGTAAAATCTTGCTTTTACCATCTCAGACATCTGTCTAAAGTCAAGCCACTTTTATCCCCGAGAAATTTTCAAACATTGATTCATGCCTTCATAACAACACGCCTGGATTACTGTAACTCTCTCTCGGCTGCAGCTGGTACAAAATGCGGCTGCTAGACTAATCTCTGGCACCTGAAAGCATGAGACGGTAACTCCGATTTTAACTGCACTTCACTGGTTACCTATTAAATACAGAATCGATTTTACATTTTATTATTTGTTTACAAAGCCGTCAATAAAGTTGCTCCTCAGTACCTCACAGACCTGCTTTGCCCGTATACCCCCTCTCGAACCTTGAGATCCCATGATCTCAATCTACTCACTGTCCCCAGAACGCGCCTTAAAAAACGAGGAGATCGAGCGTTTGCTGTTGCTGGTCCTAAACTCTGGAACAGCCTACCAATTCACATTATCTTTCCCCCTCCACCTCTGTGTTTAAGTCCTCTCTGTGTGTTTAAGTCCTCTAAGTGTTTTAAAGACCTCTCTATTCTCTCTCGATTTTAATACTCCTTGATTATTGTTTTATTGCTTTTATTTGTTAAATGTTTTTTTATATTCTCCTTTCTTCTCTGTCTTTTGTTCTCCTATGTACAGCACTTTGGTCAACCTCGGTTGTTTTTAAATGTGCTTTATAAATAAATATTGTAATTGTTGTAAAATGTCAACGATCAAAGATCACAGATTTTAGCCGGTGACTTTCCCAAATTTGTCTCAGATGACAAAATCGTGGCTGAAGTCCCACAGTGTGAGCAGGGCTAAAGTCTCTATTTCAGAGGTCGCCACAGCTGAACGAAACACCAACTACTCCAGCATTTTTTACATAGCGGATGCCCTCCCAGCTGCAAACCAGTACTGGGAAACACCCATACACTCTCACATTCACACACACTCTCATGCATTTCGGCCAATTTAGCTTAATTCACCATATTCGGTCTGAAATCATATGTATGACTTCAAAACAATTAGCACTATTGGAATATGTTATATCTATATTTACTGTGAACAATGTCGTCCTTTGATTTCTATGTTAATTATTTGCAAATAGGGTGTCACGGAAGGTTGCTGGTTCGAGCCTCGGTTGGACCAGTTGGCATTTCTGTGTGGAGTTTGCATGTTCGCGTGGGTTTCCTCCGGGTGCTCCGGTTTCCCCCACAAGTACAAAGACATGTGGTATAAGGTGAATTGGGTAAGCTAAATTGTCCGTAGTGTATGTGTGGATGGATGTTTTCCAGTGATGGGTTGCAGCTGGAATAGCATCCGCTGCGTAAAACTTATGCTGGATAAGTTGGCGGTTCATTCCGCAGTGGCGACCCCTGATTAATAAAGGGACTGAACCGAAAAGAAAATGAATAAATAAATGAATTATTTGCAAATAATTATTTTATGAAATTATTCTAAGAAGGTGAAAGTTTAAATGTGCGACAAAACTAACTTCACCCCAATTTCTGACGAGCAATATAAACAATCACAACATACAGCTTGAAAAATAAATATACACACATACAAACACGTGGATAAAAACAATATTTTATATAAATAAATAATATTATAATATACAATTATATTATTCATAGAATAAATTTATATTTTTACATTTCACTTACTATGAAAGCAAAATGAAACTCATGTCCAGAGTCTATCCTTTGTTTTGACAAGGACTTTCATGGTAAATCAGCTTAAATCATGTTTAAATACCGCAAATGCAGTCTCAGTGTGTTAATAAAATAAACATCACACTGATACAGTATATAAAATATTGATTAAACAAAGATAGAGTGTGTAAATGAGAGTAAACAATCGGAATAACAACATCAGTTCATTTTAACGCTTGACATGATAGCGCTGTGGTGTTACTGCGCTTAAGAAGCTATACTAACATCACGACTGGGCAAAGCAGGTCTTCTTATGTATGTAATAAGTTTGGGTTATGGTAATGTTTTATTAAATGTTTATTTTTGTTGATTCTCACCCGTCCGCGGTGTCTCTCTCAGTCACTGAACGCGCCTCTGCAGCCATCTTTCAAATAGCGGCCAAAGACGCAAATCCCGCGATGACACAGAGCTACTTCGTTGGAGTACAGCGAGATTCCCGAAGTGCTGTGACGGACACTGACATCTGCCGGCACATTACAGAATAACTCCTATTTTGTTACACCTTAGTACCGTGTTGGACCCCCTTTTGCCTTCAGAACTGCCTTAATCCTTCGTGGCAGAGATTCAACAAGGTACTGGAAATATTCCTCAGAGATTTTGCTCCATATTGACATGATAGCATCACGCAGTTGCTGCAGATTTGTCGGCTGCACATCCATGATGTGAATCTCCCGTTCCACCACATCCCAAAGATGCTATATTGGATTGAGTTCTGGTGACTGTGGAGGCCATTTGAGTACAGTGAACTCATTGTCATGTTCAAGAAACCAGTCTGAGATGATTCCTGCTTTATGACATGGAGCGTTATCCTGCTGGAAGCTGAAGATGGGGACACTGTGGTCATAAAGGGATGGACACAGTCAGCAGCAATACTCAGGTAGGCTGTGGCGTTGACACCATGCTCAATTGGTACCAATGAGCTCAAAGTGTGGCAAAAAAATATCCCCCACACCATTACAGCACCACCACCAGCCTAAACCGTTGATACAAGGCAGGATGGATCCATGCTTTCATGTTGTTGATGTCAAATTCTGACCCGAGCATCTGAATGTGGCAGCAGAAATGGAGACTCATCAGACCAGGCGACGTTTCTCCAATCTTCTACTGTCCAGTGTTGGTGAGCCTGTGTGAATTGTAGCCTCAGTTTCCTGTTCTTAGCTGACAGGAGCGGCACCCGGTGTGGTCTTCTGCTGCTGTAGCCCATCCGCCTCAAGGTTGGCCGTGTTGTGCGTTCAGAGATGCTCTTCTGCAGACCTCGGTTGTATCGAGTGCTTATTTGAGTTACTGTTGCCCTTCTATCAGCTGGAACCAGTCTGTAATATTAGTAACTTTAATATTGTAACTAATGTTCAGTTTCTGGCACAGACCGATTGTTGATCCGACCTCACGTCATCATGATCCACAGGGATTGTTTTGTACTTGTTTGCATGTGTTTGCTTTTAATCTTGGAATTCAATCCTTGAAGCTAAAAATCTTCTTTAATGCTCTACTGAAGACAAAATATATATATATATATTTCAGACATATTAAGATTATTTTGCTCAAAATTCCTCTTTAAAAGGAATAGTTCACTAGCCACTGACTTCAAAAATAGAACTGAAAAAATATGGGTCAATTAATACTATTTTTTTAAAGTAACTTCTTTTGTTTTCAATTGGAGGGTAATTGGTAGAATTTTGATTTAATCTCTTTAATAAGTAGCTTAGAATTTAAAATAAAATAAAATCTGTACAAAACCCTGTTTTGTTTTTTACACATCAAATCATTGTAAACCTGTTTAAACATCTAAAAATAATTGTTGTAATTCAGCATCATTTGAGGGTTTTCAAGCATTAACCGCCTTTTTAAGGTCATGCCACAGCATCTCAATTGGATTCAGGTCAGGGCTTTGACTAGGCCACTCCAAAGTCTTCATTTTTTTTTTCTTCAGCCATTCAGAAGTGGACTTATTGGTGCGCTTTGGACTTTTTAACACAGAACTATGCAGTTTTACATTTAGTTTTCCCTTAATAACTGAAATCTTCATTTAATAGGTTCATTCACAAAAAGAAAATCAGACAAAGAAATCAGTAAGGGGGCAAACACTTATTCACACCACTGTATGTATAATATTTTACATTCACAAAATATTTTTAACATATAGAAATATATAGACGGCTTGTGCCTTATTGTGTCTTTAATTATAAATAACCTACTGTTGCCCCCCTCAACCCCCCTCCAATAAATAATATTATTTTAATTTTACATTTTAGTATTATTTATGGCAGCACGTTGGCTCAGTGGTTAGCACAGTCGCCTCAAAGCAAAAAGGTCCCTGGTTCGAGTCCCGGCTGAGTCAGTCGGCATTTCTGTGTATAGTTTGCATGTTCTCCCTGTGTTGGCGTGGGTTTCCCCCACAAGTCCAGACACATGCGCTATAAGGGAATTGAATAAACTAAATTTGCTGTAGTGTATGAGTGTGTGTGTGAATGAGTGTGTATGGGTGTTTCCCAGTACTGGGTTGTGGCTGGAAGGGCATCCGCTGCGTATGCTGGAATAGTTGGCGGTTCATTCCGCTGTGGTGACCTCTGAAATATAGACTAGGCCAAATAAATGAATGAGTTTTATTTATATATTAATTAGCATTCCAACAACGTACTTGCTTGCAATAAAGTCACAAAATTGCAAATGTGTTTTTTAATCATGGACAAAAATGATTAAAAAAGAAAAAGCTAAACTGATTTATTTTGTATTTATTTGCATTTATGTTTAATAAGTATGAATTAAGCGGTCATTTTAAGGTCATGCCACAGCATCTTGATTGGATTCAGGTCAGGACTTTGATTAGGCCACTCCAAAGTCTTTATTTTGTTTTTCTGCTGGTTATTTGCTGGTGCGCTTTGGACTTTTTAACACAGGACTATGTCGTTTTATAGTTAGTTTTCCCTTAATAACAAAAAGCTTCAAGTAAAAAGTAGATGATGTGTTTACTTGTATTATTTTTGACTAATATTTAAATTTATTTAAGTCTGTTTTCCTCTCTTTCTTGTCGAAATGTCCTCTCTTTCTTCCTGTGGCACCAGATGCTTAAACGCGACACAAACAAACTCCATTCACAAATTAAAGTGCCTCTCAATACACATCACATCCATCGTAAACCTGTAAAACACGGTTTAAACATCTATTACCGCTAAAACAGCCTTTGTCTGTGTGAAACCGCTGGACAATGCTGTGTTTGGCTGTTGTTACGCAGAGGCCGGACGCCCACTGAGAGAACTGCCTTGCTGATGGGATGTAAAAGAGGAGCGCTAAAGTACATGTCGTTTATTTGTGTCCGTCTCCTTGATGAATTGTTGACCATCTGTGACGTACAGACTGAATGGCCTCTCACATGATTATTCTGCATGAAAAAAATATATATAACAAAATATAATCATTAAGTTTGCTATTATGGAGTCAAAATTGTAAGCCCTCCTGTTAAATTGTAATACTTTTACAAATATTTTTTTCTAAATGATAACAGAACAAGGACATTTTGACAGTATTTCCTCTAATATTTATTCTTCTAGAGAAAAATGTTATTTTTCTTTAGTTTGGCTGGAATAAAATAATTTAAATATATAAATATATATATATATATATATTTATATTTACGTTGTAACATACAAATAACATTAAGCCAAATCTGTAATTCACAGGAAAAAGCTGATTTAATTACTGATTTGCAGTGGTGTGGAAAAATGTTTACCCCCCTCACTCATTTTTTATTTATTTGAATGCTCGTCACACTTTAATGTTTCAGATCGTCAAACAAATTCAAATATTAGTCCAAGATAACACAAGTAAACACATCATGCAGTTCTGAAATTAATGTTTTTATTAATAATGTAAAATTAAACAAATAGCTCATGTGAAAAAAAGTGTTTTCTTCCTAAATATAATCGCTGGCTTGGCCCCCCTTAGCTGCAACAACAGCAATCAAGGGTTTTCAATAACTTGTAGTGAGTCTGTTATAGCGCTGTGGAGGAATTTTGGCCCACTCATCTGTGCAGAATTGTTGTAATTCAGCTACATTGGAGAGTTTAAGAACATGAATCGCCTTTTCAAGGTAATGCCACAGCATCTCAATTAGATTCAGGTCAGGGCTTTGGCTAGGCCACTTCAAAGTCTTCATTTTATTTTTCTTCAGGCAATCAGAAGTGGACTTGCTGGTGTTCTTTGGACTTTTTTGTCACAGGGCTATGAATACACTCCCTGGAA
>CAIGQQ010037750.1:6063609-6077508 GCA_903798035.1 Danio albolineatus | reverse complement strand
AAATGAATGAATGAATAAATAAATAAATAAAATAAAAATGAATGAATAAATAAATAAATAAATAAAAATGAATGAATGAATAAATAAATAAAATTAAAATTAATTAATTAATAAATAAATAAAAAATAAAAATGAATGAATGAATAAATAATTAAATAAATAAAAAAAATAAAAATGAATGAATGAATGAATAAATAAATAAATAAATAAATGAAATAAAAATGAATGAATGAATAAATAAATAATTAAATAAATAAATTAAATAAAAATGAATGAATGAATGAATAAATAAATGAATGAATAAATAAATAAAATAAAAATGTATGAATGAATAAATAAATAAATAAATAAATAAAAATAAATGAATGAATAAATGAATAAATAAATAGATAAAAATGAATGAATGAATGAATAAATAAAATAAAAATGAATGAATGAATTAATAAATAAATAAATAAAATAAAAATGAATGAATGAATAAATAAATAAATAAAATAAAAATGCATGAATGAATGAATAAATAAATAAATAAAAATGAATGAATGAATGAATGAATAAATAAATAAAAATGAATGAATTAATGAATAAATAAAATAAAAATTAATGAATGAATAAATAATAAAAAAATGAATGAATGAATAAATAAATAAATAAAATAAAAATGAATGAATGAATAAATAAATAAATAAATAAATAAATAAATAAATAAATAAATAAATAAATAAATAAATAAATAAAAATGAATAAATAAAAATGAATGGATGAATGATAAATAAATAAAATAAAATAAAATAAAATAAAATAAAATAAAATAAAATAAAATAAAATAAAATAAAATAAAATAAAATAAAATAAAATAAAATAAAATAAAATAAAATACATAAAAAAACACTAACCTATGACAGAACAACCGAACAACAGAACACAGAGGGACAAATGCACATGAAAGCAAAATATAATTTAGCTGGTCAGGTAATGCATAAATAAAAGCAATTATAAAGTAACGTTGTTCTTCTATTACCATAAAAATACATTATCCTGACTATAGTTTTACTGTCAAATAATAGTTTGGGCACATTATTAAAAACATTATGGATAATGAATAATGAAGAAAAATTACACTCAATCTTTTAACTACTATGTTATTGATAGGGGTCATTGGTTACGCTTGCATTTAGGAGGGCTAATAATGTTGACGGCAGTTGTAAATTTGATCTAGTTGAGAGTTTGCTAACATGCTACAGTTAACAAAATAATGCACGCAACATATTCTAATATACTAATTGCATCTTCATTCATTCCAGATAACAAAGAATCACTGAAGATGACCTCTCCAACTCTAGACCCATCGGCTTCAAACATCTCTAATGCTTCTGCTGCAAAATCGAAGTCGAAGCGAATCCGCACCGCATTCACACTGGATCAGCTTCGCATCCTGGAGCGAAGCTTTCAGAGCAGCCACTATCTGTCGGTGTTCGAGCGCCACTGCATCGCCACGGCCCTCGGGCTCTCCGAAACGCAGGTCAAGATCTGGTTTCAGAACCGACGCACCAAATGGAAGAAGGAGCTGGACGGTCATGGAGGGGAAAAGCAGAGCCACTGCGCGCCCACAGCATTCACACAAAACTCCTTCACTTATGCTCTGCCTGGACATCACGCTAATCATCACGTGCATTATTACCCACAGCAAACACAATGTCTGAACACATCTTTCCATCCTCAGATGCTTATGATGTTCTGATGGACTCTTAAACCTATAGAAATCTGATGGCAAATGAGTTCATATTTGGCTGGAAGGCCATCCGCTGCGTAAAAAAAGAAGATATGCCATAGTAGTTGGTGGTTCATCCCGCTGTGGATATATCAGAAACTATGCTGAAGGAAAATTAATGAATAAATATTTCGGTTTGACATTTCAAAATATTGCAAACATAGCCGCTTATATATAATTTCAAGCATTGGAAGTACAAAAATGTACATATATGTTAAAATATATATTTTTTTTTATATATGTTAATCTAAAAATTTATTAAATTTAATGCGCTGCTTTGCGATATGGATAATGCATATACTAATATTGTGATAACGGTATTTTTCGATATATATCGCAGCCCTTACATAAGTCTACATACATGTAATACCAATTGCAAAGAGCGTTTGTTGACATTTATCTTTCCTTTCAGCCATTGGAATAACACATATGTACATATATGTTAAAATAAATATATATATGTTCATCTAAAAATTGATTTAATTCATAGCGCTGCATTGCGATATGGATAATGCATATACTATTATCGCGATAACGATATTTTTCAATATACTGTGCAGCCCTAACATATATGTACATGTAAGAGTGTTTGTTCACATATATTTTTCTTTCAGCCATTGGAATTCCATGTTTGTATATATATGTTAGGGTTGCACAATATATCGAAAAATATCGTTATCACAATTCTAGTATATGCAATATCTATATCGCAGAGAAGTTGAATAAATTTAATCAGATATGGCCAATTAGATGGGCTTTCTTTTGATTTAATTACCTGAGAAAAATATCTATTACCTGTTTATTTTAGTATGATTGCTATATATAATAATAATAATTATATATATATATATATATATATATATATATATATATATATATAATTGCTGATAAAAAGTGTTAGTTATATCGTAAGAAATATGATTATCGCAACACTCAACAATATAACACTTAATCAATATCGCATATCGCTGATTTTCTCATCATGCAGCCCTAAGATATTAAAAAAATCTATTAGCTGTAATTTTATATATGTCTTCATATATGGCCATATTTATAGTCAAGTTTATTAAATATAAATATAGTACAATATTATTATTAAACACACACACACACACACACACACACACATATATATATATATATATAGACAAATTATTCCTAATCCAAATTCTGACGTAAAGTTCCTGTTATTCAATCAGCAAGTTTGTTTTTGAGTGGAAATGACACCGGCTTCTCCCAAAAGATAATAAGACGGCATCATTGTGGAAAAATGTTTCTCAGCTTTTATTTACATTTGAACAAAAAACTTTAGGTGATCCTTTTCCAGGGGTATGAATAATCTTCAGGCTGAATATTTGTATTTCCAATAGTAGGGAAAACATATTTAAGTGGCCATTTTTGCAATATTTCAAAGTGTGTGTTGCATATATGACATTTATTTATGTGAAATCCAACATAATTTGAATGTCTCGTATGTTCTGTGATTTGCATATATTGCCATTTATCAGATTTCTGTGTGGAAAGTATGATTGCTTTTTTTGCATTTACACTGAAATGAAGATATTATGTTGAATTATCCACGTTTTATTATGTAAATAATCATATTTGTGCTGTAATGTGCTTGAGAGGTCTGTTGAAGAGTTTATTTTGTGAACGAGCACCAGCTAAATATTTAATGTATTTAATATTTTAAAACACTGTCATAGTATTAATGTCTTTAACAATTATATTTATACCACAGTTTAAGTGAAAGTATTTGTGAAATTCTAAAATACAAACAATAAAGATTATATTTTTGCACATTATATTTCTTACTTTGTCATTTCGGAGAGTTGAAATCTATCGCAAGGTCCATCGGAAACGTAAAATCTATTTTAATAGTGGTGTGAACCTCCAAACGTCTCCTTTATTTTAGAGAAAATTCAGCACATAACTGAATTGAATAACTGAATAACTGAACTACAAGAAGTGGTGTCAACTTGTATGAGTTGTTCGAGAATGCTCTGCTATGACTTTTTCGCCAAAAATCCCACTCACTTAACCCATTTAAGCCCACCGGCAATTGCAGAAGTTCACAGTTGCCATTTATCGACCATTTTGAGGCATGTAAACTATAACAATGCTAACAGTCCTAATGTATTTCCTGCATTACATTTAGATTTTCCATAGCTTCCAAGAATCCAGAAAGCTCCACATATTTGTAAATAATGCTATGTCAGCCATTTAAACATTAAGATATGATTAAATGGCCTCTGGTTACAGTTATGAAATAGTTTGGTAACAAGCAAGGTTCATGGACCAGTAACATCGGCTCATTGAAATGGTCTATAAGCAATTTTCTGCATGTTTTACTTCTCAATGAATTCTCATGCAAGCAATCAACCAAATGAAAAGACTTTAAGAAATAAAAAAGAAATTGAAATTAATTTAAGGCGAATAACTGCAAAAAGGTCCACTTATTGAGAAAAAAGAACCAATCCTTTCACCAGGCTGGCTACGGGCCAGCGCCAACGTTAAGAACTGTGAACAGGGTAGCCCAAACCAGTCCTTCATGGCATCATACTTCTTCGAGTGCACATGGGGTGTCACGGTGGCGCAGTAGGTAGTGCTGTCGCCTCACAGCAAGAAGGTCGCTGTTTCGAGCCTCGGCTGGGCCAGTTGGCATTTCTGTGTGGAGTTTGCATGTTCTCCCCGTGTTCGTGTGGGTTTCCTCTGGGTGCTCCGGTTTCCCCCACAGTCCAAACACATGGTGAATTGAGCTAAATTATCCATAGTGTGTGTGTGTGAATGAGAATGTGTGGATGTTTCTTCATGGCTGGAAGGGCATCTGCTGCGTAAAACAGATGCTGGATAAGTTGGCGGTTCATTCCACTGTGGCGACCCCGTATTAATAAAGGGACTAAGCTGAAAAGGAAATGAATGAATGAATGAGTGCACATGGATGGCCTGGCGCACAGTTGCATACCCTTTGCTGTGGCTGATGTTGACCCTGACTACTCGTTATATCTTGTGGGGAAAACCAGAGCACCCAGAGAAAACCGACGCCAACACGGGAAGAACACACTCTTAAAAACTACCCAAATTTGGTTGTTTTTAACCATATTGCTGGGTAAATATAGGACAGAACACATCAGGGGTTAAATTAACCCAAGTAATTGGGTTATTATTTTTAACCCCAAAAATTGGTTGTTTTTTCTACCCAATAATTGGTTATTTTTACTTAAATAACAGGTTAATTTGACTAAATTAATAGGTTATATTTGCAAATGTATGTTTTAGCTTTCTTTAAAAAATCATTAACCACATAAAAAACACAAAGGTGAATATTGTATCAGCTTTATTTTTTGGTCTATTACATTTGTTCAGCACATTACACTCTGTAAACACACTTTACCTCAGAGATCATACAAAACTACATACAAATTCTGAACTGCATTTAAAACAAGTCGTTTCATATTTATGGGTTGCTCGTAAACATTTATAATAATAATAATATATATATGTGGCATCGTAGTCAGCTCCTAATGGGAGTTGGTTTGACCCAAGTAGCTGGGTTGATGTGCCAGTGTGGTGGTAGGGTTGCGTTCACTCTAAAAAACACAGTGTTAAAACTACTCAAATCGGGTTGTTTTTAACCCTATTGCTGAGTAAAGATAGGACAGAACACATCAGGGGTTAAATTAACCCAAGTAATTAGGTTATGATTTTAACCCCAAAAATGGGTTGTTTTTTTCTACCCAATAATTGGTTATTTTTACTTTAATAACAGGTTAGTTTGACTTAATTAATAGGTTATATTTTCAAATTAAATTTTTAGCTTTCTTTTAAAATCATTAACCACATAAAAACAAACGAACAGGTGAATATTGTATCAGCTTTGTTAATTTTTTGGTCCATTTCATGTGTTCAGCACTTTACACTTTGTAAACACACTTTACCTCAGAGATCTTACAACACTAAATACAAATTATGAGCTGCATTCGAAACAATTTGTTTCATATTTATGGGTTGCTCGTAAACATTTAGAATAATAATATATATATGTGGCATCGTAGTCAGCCTCTGCTGGGAGTTGTTTTGACCCAAGGAGCTGGGTTGATGTGCCTGTGTGGTGCTAGTGTTGCATTGATTCAAGTCTTAGAAATGATTACCCAGAAAATAACCCAAGTTTGGGTTACATAGCACAATCCAAAAACTACCCAAGACTCTGAAAATAACCCCCTAAAATTACCCAAATGCCTCGACCCAACATTTGGGTAGAAAAAATAACCCTGTATTTTTTATTGTGCCTGCAAACTCCACACAGAAATGCCACCTGACCTAGCCGAGGCTCGTACCAGCAACCTTCTTGCAATGAGGTGGTCCTGCTACCAACCACGCCGGCACGACACCTCTAAATCAAGTGTTGTAAGTCAAATAATCCTGATCTTATCCAGGTTGGATTTGTTTAGTTTTGTCAACCCAAAACTTACTCAGACTGCAGCCCGGAGTTCGTTCAGCTCATTTTGTGCTGCAGACCTCCTCTCTTTTATTTAGTTTTGTCATCAGCAAGCTGCCTCTGTTGCTCCCAGCTCTAGCTGAATAAAAAGACTGGCTTATTTCCACTGACAAAACATTGCTGCTGCCAGCGAGAGCCAAACGGATCGGACTTGATGATTTCAGTTCATTATACGCTGGAAAAAATAACATCATATAGAGCGAATTAAATCCAGTAGCAGATTCATTTACAGCTGGACGGCAGAAACAGGAAATCAGAAGATAAGACAAGAAGTGACTCCTGGCTCACGATGATGAATACGAGCAAACGTCTGAAACGACTCCAAATGAGTCAAACAGAAACACATCTGCCTGTGTCTCGCCACATGTGTCTGATTAACGTCAGATGTCCGCTGGCACCATCAATAAATAGCTGCTTGTCCGTGGCTGCCAGAGAAGCCTCCTCTATTTTCCACATACTGAATCAACGCAAACCAGGAATGGAGTCATAAATGTGTTGGGTTCAATAAAAAATATATTAGGCCTACAAGGCAAAGTTGAGAGCAAACATGGGCGAGACCAAGCGAAGGTTAAGGGGATAGTTCACTCAAAGATAAAAGTCATCATTTACCTCCTCTTCAATTGTTTCCTTCTTCTGTTGAACACAAAAGAAGATATTTTGAAGACAGCTACCTGTGAACCATGACTTCCATTGTTGTTTTTTTCTGCTGTTGATAGATTTCAACGCAAACTCTGGTCCGGTACACTTTGGTATGAATGCAATCGTACCAAATAATGGAAGTGAACCGCTGTTGATGACGTATAATTCGGTCGATGCGTCGTGGTCGCGATAGACGAGACATTTCCGAGATGAGCGGGAAAGGTTCAATGTGGACATCGGAAGAAACCGAAGATTGAGTAAAAGGAGAACAAATTTGATGTGCGTATGTCTTTCCATTTTGGCGCTTTCGTGACTGTCACCTGGCAACAGCCGTAAACAAAACAGCAGCTCGATGACGCAAGCGTACCGGGGTGCAGAAGGAAAAAAGACAGTGTGAACACAAACCAACTGAGGAGGTGGCAAGGGGGGGACAATCGAACTTGGGTCTGGTCCAGTTGATTGAACCAAGTGTAAAAGCACCCTAAGGCTCCATTTACGCTAATGTGTTTTCGTTTTAAAAGGCATACGTTTTGCTACGGTTACGCCATCCGTCCACACTACGCCGGAGTTTATGAGCCGCGAAAACGGAGTGTTTTGGAAACGCTGGAGAGGCCGTGTTCATTCTAAAACGCTGCTGCTGCGTCTTAGTGTGGATGGGGGAAACGGAGACGTCTGAAAAAGGAGAGGTGGCTGCTGGACACAGAAATGGGAGCGTTGGGAGAACCAATGTCCGTTTTAGGCACTATTGTGCAGTTAAACTCTGCCTTTTTTACTACAACAGCTGCATATATTCACAAGAGGCAAGCTACTGTTCGAGCACTCGCTAATCGCTCGCGTTTCAAGCGGCGTAAGCCCCATTTAGAATGCCGGTTTTGGGTTACACCGGGAAGAACCAGCAAGACGCATGCTTCCTGTTTATACTTGAACGCGGATGCCCAGAGTGCGCGAATGGTCACGTGATATACGTTTCGCTGGCGTAGTGTGGAGGGACATCTAAGCTGTGCGCTTTCAAAAGAGGGCGGAGCTACAAATACTTGTGTGTCAGCAAAGCAGCATATTAAGGCCCTGTTTACACTAATGCGTTTTCGTTTTAAAACGCATAAGTTTTGCTACGGTTACGCCATCCGTCCACACTACGCCGGAGTTTTCCAGCCATGAAAACGGAGCGTTTTGGAAACGCTGGAGAGGCCGTTTTCATTCTAAAGCACTGCTGCTCCGTCTCAGTGTGGATGGGGGAAACGGAGACGTCTGAAAACGGAGGCGTGGCTGCTGAGATTCGCTACGTGATTGGGGCTTTGGGTCAATGCGTAACCTTCCCTTATTCGTCAAGCCCCTATCACATGACTATAACGCCACAGCAAGACAGCAGACCAGCCTTCACTGTAAACAACAACATGGACACAGAAATGGAAGCGTTGTTTGCACTATTGTCCGTTTTAGGTGCCATTGTGCAGTTAAACTCTGCCGTTTTTACTACAACAGCTCAACCTCGTCGTCTGTCCACAAAAAGACCTCTCTTGCTTTCTTTGCCATCGCGTTCATCGTTCAACCAGCATTTGTTGACTAACAATAACCAAATGCCGAGCGCGAATGGTCACGTGATATACGTTTCTGGTGGAGTAGTGTGGACGGAGATCTGTTCAGAAACGCTGGGTGAAACGCTAGTGTTGACGCGGATCGTTTTCATGTTAAACGCCGTTTTAAAACTAAAACGCACTAGTGTAAACGGGGCCTAAAACATGACTAACGTGCTATGCTAATGAGGAAAAGATGGTCACTAGTGGGCGGGGCTTTCCCCCTCTGATGACACATACAATGAGAGAATGTCAATCAAAGTGTTTCTGTTTTTTATCAAGTGTGATTATAAAAAATTTAATTAATACATGTTTACCACTAGATGCTGGTTATATTCACACACTGCTGCCACAGAACTATGTTTATACCCCTTATAAAAGTGATTTTTGTATAATAGCTCCCCTTTAAAGTACTTGTTGACCCTCCCTCTCTCTCTCTACCAGTCTCCTCCTCTATTTTTCAGTGTGTTTCGTCCTCCTCCTCCTCACTCTCTCAGAGGGGGATGTCAGAGGAATTCCTTTCCACTACAAGAGCGGAAAACAGCCACAGTCCCCCTTACATCTGACCTCCACACCAGCTTCGTTTATTCCATCTCCAGCGCAGCCCAAGAGTCTGCAAACACTCAGATCAACTAGTTCTCAGAGTCCGAGCTGACCGGTTTTGCCACCTCTAAACTGTAGCACCGGTGCAGAAGATCCCAGAAGACCATGAGGGTTTCACCATGCGCAGCCTTATTTGCTCTGTGCTGGATTTTGACATTTGCTATCAATGAAGGATCGGCCAACCAGAGAACCAGAAGCGTCCAAATGAGACAAAGCGATGGCGTTAAATCCAAAGGAGAAGATCTGCAGGAAGGGTTTCCAGGAGACGCTCAGATGGACGAAACAGCTGAAAGGGAAAAACCAAAGGGTAAAAAGACACCCGAGGAGCTTTTAGCTGGTAAGTTGCCTTTAATAAGTGCTCGGCGTTTAGTAGTAAGACGTTTAGACTTTATGTAATGAGGTTTTCGATGGCTGCAGCCCAGTTTTATGTAGGAGAGGAAAGACGTGCTTTGTCAAAATGACAGATCACTGGCTCCGCCGAAAGCTTTTACTGGCTCTTCATGAGGTTATGCAACAGTTCTAGAGAAACCATGACTGGCCGGTGGACTGACACACTTTCTGCTGCACTTTTCTTCTTCGTTTTGGTCTTTCATCTGGAAAAAGAAACAAGCAGGAGGCATGTGGGAATGAAATTACAGTTGTGGGCTGGATGAAAATCACAGATGGTTTGTGCAAACATTACGGGGTCTTGAATGCAAAAACAAACTCCTGCTTTTGCTCGTGTCCTGTGAGGTTTGGGAAGCAGACAGGAAGAGATGCAGAGGCCAAATTTGGTTTGAGTTGAAACACTTGGAGTTATCTGATCTGTCTGAGAGAGCCGTGTGTGTGTGTGTGTGTGTGTGTGTGTGTGTGTGTGTGACAACTCAGGGCGTACTCACACTATGCTATCTGAACCGTGCTCAGGCCCGTTTGCCGGATAATTTTAGAAGTGTGAGTGCGCGGAATCGGGCTCAGGCATGGTACAGTTGGCCGGCCCTGGCACATGTGGAAGAGGTGTGCCTGAGCGCGGTTCACTTGGGCTTTGGCGCGGTATGCTTGTAGTGTGAAGGCAAAGCGCGCCTGAGCCCGAAACTGAAGAGGAGACGTGACTTTTGGGGACTGTTTGATATGGATTTATTAATCATTCTTACTGTTTAATGAACACACACTGTCGTAGATTATTAAAGGCGCAAACCCCTCACTGCACGACAGCTGCGCCTTTAGTAAACCTTCTAATTCCTGCAGCACGAGGACTTTATGATTGTTTATGAGCGTCAGCAGTGGCTGATCTCTTTGGCGGAATATTTGACTGTGTGTCACTGCATATCAAACCACTGAAACCATATAATGATATAAAGAAATCTCCACTGAAATCTCCGAGAGCGCTTCTCTTACACTAAATAGCGCATCATCGATGACGTAAGCATGCTCAGGCCCGAATGCAATGTGACTGCGGGCCGTCAGGGGAGACGGAAGGGGGGACAAGCGTGCTTCGGCCTGGTTAAAGGGAACTGTACATAGTGTGAGTACGTCCTCAGTCACAGCAGCCTGAAAATCAGCAACAGAAGGGTGACAGAGCATCCTGAGCGGGGTTTATCACTCCTTTGAAGCTTGTACGATCACAATCATCCTGTGTTGAAGTATCAACATAGTCTCAGAAGATTCAATTAAAGAGCCCCTATTTTGCATCATAAAAGGTCATATTTTGGTTTTGGGGGTCTTCATCAACAGGCTGATATGCATGAAAGGTTAAAAACACATTCATTGACTTATGATATGCATTCATTTTTACCTAATTATCCCAACGACTCAGATAATGATTCAGTGGTTACTTGTTCCCAAAACGCTCCTTTGCTTGAGGACAGTGGTGGAAAGAGTACTGAAGAATCATACTCAAGTAAAAGTACCAGTACTTGCCCAAAAATGTAGTGCAAGTAGAGTAAAAGTATCAGTTGTAAATATTACTCAAAGTATGAGTAAACAGTAGACCTTTTAGAAGTACTCAAGAGTAATGAGTAGTGAGTATTACACTGTAGAGAAGTTGATGCGTTTACAGAATGTCATGTTTACACATCCCTGCACAAACAACATGTGGTGTATTTAGGGATCTTCCTATTTTGGTTTGTTCCTTCCAACCTTCCTTCAATTATTTGTTTGTTCTCTCCTTCCTTCGTTCACTCGTTCGTTAGTTCATATTTTTGTTCCTTCCTACATTAGGTCCTTTTGTTCATTCATTCGTTTGTTCATTCCTCCCTTCCTTAGTTTGTTCAGTCCTTTCTTGAATTCTTCCTTCATTTGTTTGGTCCTTCCTTCTTTCCTCCGATCATTTTTTCGCTCATTCTTTCTTTCATATTTTTGTTCCTTCCTTCATTAGGTCCTTTGTTCATTCGTTTGTTCGTTCGTTCCTTTTTGTTCCTTCCTTAGTTTGATCAGTCCTTCGTTGAATCCTTCCTTCATTTATTTGGTTCTTCGATCCTTCCTTCCATTCCTTGTTCGGTCCTTCCTTTTATTTGGACCTTCGTTCAATTCTTCATTTGTTCCATTTAGTGATAGTTTAAGGCTGTTTGGTGATTTCAGTCATCATACAGTCGACATCCATCATTTTCAGTTACATGCAGTCTATAAACAGTCTCTGGATCATTGCGTGTGCAGATTTTGGACATCTTCTTGGACATTTTTAATGTTTCCCAAAGGTTTGCTGCGTTTATAAAGCGCCCATGTCTTGAGGTTGTTCAGTATGATGTGATTTACTTTCTATGTGTGATTTAATTGGACAGGAATCACAGGACTGATCTTTCTACTGTAGACAATGACCATAGACAAGACAGAAATACAGTAGTGACTGCAGGATGAAGGACAGTAGTGGAGTAAAAGCACAGATACTGCACTAAACATGTACTCAAGGGAAAGTAAAAGTCCACATTTATAAAACTACTCAGTAAAGTACAATCCCTGAGAAAAACTACTCAATTACAGTAGTTTGAGTACTTGTAATCAGTTACTTTACACCACTGCACATGAGTCCACATAGCAAATGTTTTCTGGCCCAGCTCCGGGCCACACAGTGAGTTATCCCTCGGCCCAAGTACCACAAAGAATGATGGTCCTAAAGTGGCCCATAACTGGATTAGAGACAAGGGCCACACATAAGCCATAACCAGCCTGAATCTCACGCAATTTATTACCCTAAACTGGCCTTGAACTGGGCCAAAACAGGTTTATTATTGGTACCGATTCTCAGCTATAAGTTTATACTTTAACCAGAAACCCCAAAAACTGAGCCATAACCCAGCCTAATGTTACCTAACCAATGTGAACAATCACTACACTGATCTAGGATACACACCTCCCGTCCACAACTGGCCCAAATGTAGTTTGCCGTCTTGCAAACAGCACCATCACCGCCATGCATGGCCCACATTCGGCTGACATTATGCATGCCAGTGCCGGCAACATGCCAGCAGTGCCATAATGAGACCACATTTGGGCCTAGTCTGTTTGCTACACTCTAAAAAAAAAGGTGCTAAATAGCACCAAAACTGGTTCTTTGGCTCATAACGAGGGGGGAACCTTTTTTGGTGCTATAAAGCACCTTAAAAAGTAGGTGCTATATAGTACTTTTGTCAAATGGTGCTATATAGCACCTATATTTTATGGTGCTCTTAATGTTAATTTACCCTTTCCGCAAATAAAACCGGCAAAAGAGTTATGAGAATTAGCTATAAGAACAAGTGCTTACCAGTAGTAGTGGTGCTATATAGCACTTTAAACCCCCCAAAGAACCACTGAAAAACCTTTATGGTGCTTTAAAGGTTCTTTACACAGTAAAAGTGCTTAATAGCACCTCAACCACCATGAAGAACTATTGAAGAACCAATGAAGAATCTTTTTTTGTTAAGAGTGTATGTAGGAAATAGATACGGTCTATGGATTTGCAGGGTGATCAACAACGTGTGTATATTTTTGGCTGGGAACAGCTTTCTGTTAAAGATTGTTGTGCTCATCCTTGCTACAGGCTAGAAACCTCCTTTCAAATGAATTGCACATTTAATGAACCCAAATCTATGAAGCATCAGTACTCGGTATCATCGAGTACACAAATAAAAATACTCGTACTCGTATCGGTTTGTAAGAAAGTGGTATCGGTGCATCTACAACCTTCTGCAAATGTTTTCTCTAAGAAGCAAAAGCAGCGAAGATCTCAGTTTCCAGTGTTTATTCACATCTAATCTCACTGCGCCTATTATTAAAGATCTCAAAGAGATCTCTTCATGAGTCTTTAAACACAAGCGTAAGTCGTCATTCACATCTGATGAGACGTTGTGTGTGTTAGATAGATGGCTTTCACCCCGAGCAGTGATTTATTTGTGTTTCCACAGTCTGGATTTAATCTGACAGTATTTCAAGCGCTGCTTCCACAGTCAGTGGTTTCAGTAGTTTACGGCGGCTGTAAAACTTTATAAAAGCTTCTCTTTGATTTGTTAAATGTGGACAACTAAGAGTTTGACATGCATCCACCATCTAAACGGGCCATTCCAGCATGTCAGTGTGACGTCTTCATCCTCATCTGAAGTGAGGAAAAAGCTAATTACATCTCTCTGTGGTTTCTTTTATTATTGTTATTATTATTATTATTTATTATTATTATTAATTTTATTATTATTATTATTATTATTTATTTATTTACTATTATTATTCATTTATTTATTTATTTATTATTATTGTTGTTATTTATTATTATTATTATTATTATTATTATTATTATTATTATTATTATTATTATTATTAATTATTATTATTATTATTATTATTATTATTATTATTATTATTATTAT
>CAIGQQ010037750.1:6046456-6063599 GCA_903798035.1 Danio albolineatus | reverse complement strand
ATTATTATTATTATTATTATTATTATTATTATTATTATTATTATTATTATTTATTATTATTATTTATTATTGGCATTATTATTATTATTATTATTTATTATTGTTGTTATTATTTATTATTATTATTATTATTATTATTATTATTATTATTATTTTAATCTAAAGGAACTTTCTGAGCAAAATTTTCCTCTGTTTTTATAAAAAGCATCCTGTTTTTAAAATAAATAGACATGACAGATATATTTTTGGCATCCTTAAAGGGATATGCACATGTTGATATGATTCTTTAGGATCATCTAAAGCAGGGGTGCCCAAACTTTTTCGTATGAAGGCCCAAATACCAAATATCATTGATAGTCGTGGGCCGAAGGTAACTATACTAAACTATTTTACATTAAAGTTGCCATGGGTAATTTCCTACTTCATATTATTTTATCATAGAAAAAAATAGAAAAGGGCGCCACGGTGGCCGAGTGGTTAGCACGTTCGCCTCACAGCAAGAAGGTCGCTGGTTCGATCCCCGGCTGGGCCAGTTGGCATTTCTGTGTGGAGTTTGCATGTTCTCCCCGTGGTTGCGTGGGTTTCCTCCGGGTGCTCCGGTTTCCCCCACAGTCCAAAGACATGTGGTACAGGTGAATTGGGTAAGCTAAATTGTCCGTAGTGTATGTGTGTGAATGACAATGTGTGGATGTGTTTCCCAGAGATGGGTTGTGGCTGGAAGGGCATCCGCTGCGTAAAACAAATGCTGGATAAGTTGGCGGTTCATTCCGCTGTGGCGACCCCGGATTAATAAAGGGACTAATCCGAAAAGAAAATGAATGAATGAATGAAAAAATAGAAAAGCTTTACTTTAAAAAGCTAAACTGCACAAGTTACGATTCAAAGTTATTCCAATAAAAACAAACAATCATATTTATAAAACAGTGGAGTTCAATGCTGAATACTTTAGTCAAGCAGAATCTGCCACTGACTTGATTCACTCACCAAAGTCTCTGCATTGTCCTCTATCCGTCATATGCACATTTCAAACTAAATATGATTAAATTTACATCATTTAAATAGAAATATTTAATTTCAGAGAGCTTTTTTGTAGCTTAACAATAAAATAAACAAATAAAAGGGAAATGACAATCTCTAAAGCATTCTCAGATGGGATGGCGGGCCAAATCAAAGGTTACCATGGGCCAACATTGGCCCGCGGGCCCTAGTTTGAGCATCTCTGATCTAAAGAATCTGGCTTCATCTTCATCATCCTGCTAATGTAGATGTTGGACTGAAGCAGCGAATATTAATTGACACTGAGGAAGGGCAGAGGGTTGCTGAAGAACTACTGAGCGATTTCAGCTGCTGTCTGGGCGTTCCATGCCTTTCTAAGCCTTCCTTTCTTCATGTGTTCAATACTTTTTCTCTTTGTCGTTTCATTTTATTACACATAACTTCATTTGTAAACTAATCAGTTTTGTTTTCTTTGCGTATTTATGGATTTCTTTGGCTGTTACCAACAAATTCCAGATCAACAGCACCTTTAGAAATATGTTTTTTGAGTAAAATGGTGACGTGCTCAATACCTAATTTCCCCGCTGTATATCATTTCAAAGCAGAACATGTATGTCAGCCGTGTTCTCTCATTTATTGTCTAGCCAAGGCAAAGAAGGCGGCGGAGAGGGAAGCCAAAGCCAAGAAACCGAAGCCCACAAAAAAACCCAAACCAACAAAGAAACCCAAACCTCCAAAAGCCACCAAGAAGCCAAAAGCCACCAAGAAGCCGAAAGCAGTGAAGCCCACCACAACACCAGCAAGAGAAACGAGACCGACCAAAAAACCAACAATGGAGGAAGAGGAGGAGAAACTGCTGCTGGAGTTGGGATGGGACACGTGTACGTATATCTACAATCTGTCAGCACATCGTTGTTTTAAAGGGGACCTATCATGCAAAAATCACTTAAATAAGGGGTTTAAACACAGTTGTGTGGCAAGAGTGTGTGAATAAAGTCAGCCTATAATGGTTAAAGATTTAATTATTCAATTATTTTATAATCACACTTAATACAAGCAGTCTGCGGAAACACTTTGATCGACATTCTCCCGTTGTACGCATCATCAGAGTGGAAAAGCCCCGCCCACTAGTGATAATCTCTTCCTTATTAGCATAGGATGTTAGTCTTGTTTTTGAATCTACCACTATGCTGACACATAGCCATCTGTAGCTCCGCCCTCTTCTGAAAAGACCACAATCTCATTTGAATTTAAAGCGACTGTCACCAAAATAGCACAATTAGGATCAAAGCCTAAAAAGGGTCAGTTTCAGAGAGTTGCAAAACAATATTTGTGTCGTATTTTAAGCTGAAACTTCATTTTAGACTTATTATTTATCTTGTTAAAAGGGATATAATGGGTCACCTTTAAAACTGAATGCTAACGTGGTTTTCTTTGCTCAATATTTCCAACAGTGTCACCAAAGGAGACAGAGATGGAGAAACCCATTGGCCCAGATCATGGTATGGTAACATATCCAGTATAACACACAGAAAATGAACCACATCACAAAACATGATAGAGCTGAAATGCATTACTTTCTCCAGTCATAACTCAACCAGTTCATTTTAGTATGCAGAATTTCTGGAACGTCGGACTATGAAGGGGTGTAATTATAGAGCAAGTCAATGGTAGATCAACTCCCTGAGGAGGGTAAACACTGGCAGAAATCTCCTACAGATTTAACCTGAAGAAGATCAGAAGGAGATTTGAGTGTGGAGGAAACACCACCCAGAAGTCTTGGTTAAGCTGTTGGGAGAAATACAACCTTCATCTTTAATTGAACTCAATGAGATGTAAAACCAAATTAGCAGTATGGGTTTATTGTTGTTTATCATTTACACGAACTCTGGAACACTCTACATAATTTTTTAGCCCAAATTTAAAATCCATACAAGCCAACATATTAACTAAAAGTCCAAGATGAGCAGTAAGAGTTAAGCTGTTTCATAGAGAATTGCGAATCCCTGTATAAACACACTGAGTGGGTTGCACCAGTAAGGATTAAATTGTCAAATAGACGACCATTTGTTTATAATACCACAGTTGTTGTGTTACCATAGCAACTATAATATCTCCACAACAGATTAATTCAAGTACTTTATTATGATTCAAACACACTAGTATTTACTGTAAACTACTGTAGCAGTGTTGGGTCAAATACGGACAAACCCAACTATTGGGTTAAAATTGTAATTTAAACTGAATTGGGTTTGTCCATATTTGACCAACCAAGGACAATTAACAATTCCGTCTTTGATTGTCTGCAACTTACTATATATCATGCAAATTAAGCTTCTGTTTTCTATTAAAATTCTGCCACTTTAAAAAAAAATAATTTCAATCCATTCAACAGATACGGACAGCAAGAAAGGCCCCACAACACCTCCATCAGTCAAAAAGCACGTGCCAGGTATGTTTGAAGCTGCATTCATTACTCTAATAAAGGAAATAGAGTCATTTTACAAGCCCCCCCCCCCCCCCAGGCTTAGCTTAGCTTAGCTTTAGCTTAGCTTAGAATAGATCATTGAATCCAATTGGACCGTTAGCATCTCACTCAAATTTTTTGGGGGATAATTCTCCTATTTACAGCAGCAGGCCCTGTGATATTACACAGCACTTAGTCCCCAGATAGGCAATAGGTAACATTGCTGTGTAATATCATTGCGCCTGCTGAGCTTGATTATTACGCCAGAATGAGAGTTAACCATATTGACCTACAAAATAGTAACTTTTCAGTTTCCCTCTGTCTTTGTAAATGATATAACTACAGATGAATTAGGAAATTATAGAAACTTTTGAGTGAGATGCTAATGGTCTAATCTGATTTATTGATCTATGCTAAGCTAAGCTAAAAGTGCTCACACAAGACCCGGGGACCAGTTTACCATCAAAAATTGTAAAACTGAACTGTTGAACTCTGTAAAATGAGCCTATTTGCCAGAAAAGTGGAGTGTTATTTTAAAAAATAAAGCTTATTTATTAGCATCTAGGATACACAAAGACCATTAAACACCCATGAAATATTTCCATTTCACTAAGGGGATAATCCACCCAAAAGCCACTGTTGAATTATCCACGTTTGTTCATTGGATGAATGTCAATGGCAGCTGGTTTCCAACATTTTTAAAAATATCTTGTTTTGTGTTTAACAAAAAAAGAAATTCACAAACGATTAGAACAACTTTAGTGTGAGTAAATAACAAGGAAATGTTCATTTTTAGGTGAACTATCCCTTAAGACATGTTTTATATTGGAAGTGGGTTCTTTAGACTAGATAATTTTATTAGATTAACCCCAAAATTATAGAATCTGATTCTATTAATACTACTACTAATAACATATTTTATCACCTCACAGATGAACTTCAAGAGCCCGACCTCATTCCTAAAGTCAAGCGGCCATCGTCCACTGATGACCCGAGTATATACTTACCAATCCCAGGTAATCAAGTACAAATGCTGACATTTCTACCCAAAACAAACATGCCCGCTGACTTACAATGGTGAAGAAACGGCCATTCCAAAAACCATAGAGATTTGGGGGTGGACTCATTTAACTCAAGCAATCAATCAGTCTCTCAGGAACATTTTAAAACTGACCTACACACCCTAGCAACTGATCTCATAGACTGCCATTATAAAGATCTTTATACTGCAGTCTTATACAGACATCAGGGTTGATTTATATAACTCATATTGGCACAAGCTTTGATGTATCATTACTCTAAGCCAGGGATGTCAAACTCTATTCGAGGGCCGCAGACCTGCACAGTTTAGTTCCAACCCTGCTTCAACACACTTACTGGTAGATTTCAAACAAGCCTGAAGGACTCAATTAGTTTCATCAGGTGTGTTTAAGTAGAGTTGGAACTAACCCTGCTGAAAAATCAATTTCAATTCAATTCAGTTCATCTTTATTTGTATAGCGCTTTTACAATGTAGATTGTGTCAAAGCAGCTTCACATGCATTATAAAAAATGTAAACAGTGTCAGTCCAGTTTTCAGTGTTGAAGTTCGGTTTAGTTCAATTCAGCGTGGTTTATTATTCACTGCTGAGAGTCCAAACACTGAAGAGTAATCCATCGATGCGCAGCTCTACAAGTCCCGAACCATGCAAGCCAGAGGCGACAGCGGCGAGGAAAAAACTTCACCAATTGGCGAAAGTGAAGAATTTAAAAACCTGGAGAGAAACCAGGCTCAGTTGGGCACGACCATTTCTCCTATGGCCAGACGTCTTGTGCAGAGCTGCAGTCTAGGCGCCAGAGGCTTAAACCAGCCTAGGATCTGGTTTAAGCTGGTTGACCAGCCTGGTTTTAGAGGGATTTTGGCTTCCAGCCTGGTCTTAGGTCAGGCTGGGAGATGACCAGCTAAAACCAGCTTGAGCAGCCTAGCCAGGCTGGGAGCCCAGCCAAAACTAGCTATGTCCAGCTTAAACCAGGCTGGTCAAGTTGGTTTTAGCTGGTCATCTCCCAGCCTGACCAGCTAGCCAGGCTGGAAATGGCCAAAACCCCTCTAAAACCAGGCTGGTCGACCAGCTAAAACCAGCCAACCAGCTTAGGCTGGATTTTTATAGCAGGGAAACTGTGTAGAGCTTTGGCCCTCCAGGAATTGAGTTTGACATCCCTGCTCTAAGCTGTCAATCGACTCCATAGCAACAAAACATATTAACCCAGCACCATTTAACAACTGCAACATCTCTACATAAGAACTTTGTAGGGAGCTGGGTATTAGTTTGACTCATGCTAGCAAAACGGGACTTCACACTTTGTACTACACAAGCTAACAGCGATCAAATGCTAATATCGATTAGCTACATTCTAATAACCATTATCTAAGTGTTTACCATCAAGTATCTTATAGTATTTTATAGTAAACACTATAATATTTCAACCCTGCTGAAAAAAACAGCTTAAGTTTTAGCTGGTCAACCAGCCTGGTTTTAGAGGGGTTTTGGCCATTTCCAGGCTGGTCTTAGCTGGTCAGGCTGGGAGATGACCAGCTAAAACCAGCATAAACCAGCTTAAACAGCCTGGTTTAAGCTGGGCATAGCTGGTTTTGGCTGGGCTCCCAGCCTGGCTAGGCTGGTAAGGCTGATTTTAGCTGGTCGTCTCCCAGCCTGACCAGCTAAGAAAATGGCTGGAAACCAGCCTGGAAATGGCCAAAACCCCTCTAAAACCAGGCTGGTCGACCAGCTAAAACCAGGCAACGAGCTTAGGCTGGTTTAAGCTGTTTCTTTCAGTAAGAAAACTTGCATATAGCAAAGCATATATTTGATAATGAATGCTCAGGCATAACGTAGTATTAACTGATAAACTTTAATAAATACCGTAGTATACTTTAGTCTTTACTCCATTAAACTGTGGTGTATTGTAATATAACATACCCTAAATAAAATTGTTTACATTACTATAGTTGTTGTTACCATAGGAACATAGTATCACCACAACAGATTATTCCTTCGTATGGTTCAAAAACATCAGTATTTACTGTAATTTACTGTGGTATTTTTTCATGTGGGCACACACAACACTATACTATGACTACATTAAACTTATTCACATGCGACCATGATTATACAAGATTAAAACATGCAATGATCGCAATTAAATACCACGTTTATGTCCTCGACTCTTCTTTTCTGTCTAGAGGAAACCTCTACCACCCCTCGAACGATCGCCCCTTGGTACGAGGAATATGATTATGCTGACTGTACGTTCGTAAGGTCTTCAATGTTTTATCATAAATTGGCTCTGCTTTGATTGTATAGTTTTTTACATAGATATATTTCTTTCTGAAACATCAGTGGCAGCAAAAAAGCAGGAGGAAGAGCTGGAAAAAGCAAGAAAGGCCAAGGAGGAGAAAGGTCTGTATAATCTTTTATCAAGCTTTCATTAGATGCGCTCGGGTGGTCTGGGTAAAATTAAATCTGAAAACACATGCATATGCTGGTAAGGTATGTTTAGATGCTGGTTTTGCTGGTTTCGATGCTGGTCTTTCTGGTTTCAGTGCTGGTCTTGCCGGTCTCGATGCTCGTCTCAATTTTGGTCAGGACGACCACTGAGACCAGCAAGACCAGCATTGAGACCAGCAAAACCAGCATTGAAACACGCAAGACCAGCATCGAAACCAGCAAGACCAGCAATGAAACCAGCATCAAAACATACCTTACCAGCATATGTTGGATTTTTCAGCAGGGTTCTTTTAGAATTTGACAGAAAGCGAAAGGATTGTTCACTCAAAACTGAAAACTCTGTCATCATTTGCTCACTCTTTGCTAGTTTCAAACCTGTTTGAGATTCTTTCTTCTGTTGAACGCTGAAGAAGATATTTGGAAGAATGTTGGAAACCTGCAACCATTGACGTCCATAGTATTTTCTTTTTCTACAATGAAAGTCAATGGTTACAGGTTTCCAGCATTTTTCAAAATATCTTCTTTAGTTTTCAACAGAAGAAAGAAACTTATAAAGGTTTGAAACAACTTGAGTGAACTGTCAGTAAATGTTAATTTTTGGGTGAACTATCCCTTTAATTTTAGCATGGGCTTATAAAAAATGTAAGAAATTAACATTCAAACATTTTTTAAAAACAAACAAAACATAGATATTTTTAATACTTTCTTTGTTTTGATAAGGTGAAATACAACCTAAATAGGATTTAGTTTAGTTTCACAGAATAGATTGATAATTCCTCGATACTTCTGTTCTTTTGGATAAAATATGGATTAAAGAAAACAACAACCAATGGGTTAATTTTTCAAAATTAAATATACAAGACCAAATTTAACCCAACATTTGGGTTTTCCATATTTAACCTAATTTGGTTAAAAAAACAATCACCTTCGCTTCAAGTTGTGCTGGCAATAATTGAACAGATTTACTGTGAAATCATGCTAAATGGTTGAACAAGTCTCTCAGCATTACCCTCAGTCTGTCCATTCCCGTACACAGCAGAAAAACTGCGGAAGATGTGGGAAGAGGAGGAGGAGGAAAAGAGGAAGCAGACGGCTTCTCATGCCGAGCCAAAGAGTGAGTATTTCTGGAAGACAGCCACAAATTACTTCATAACCATAAACAGAAGCACACAGTCCCTTTCAGAAGTGGCTGTTTGCAAATGCAGAAGAGCTGTTCTGGGAATATAGCAGTGTTGGGGAAAGTTACTTTTGAAAATAATCCCTTACAATATTGAGTTACTCCCCAAAAAAGTAACTAGTTATGTTACTTAGTTATTGTTTATGGTTGGTAATGCGCTACGATACTTTTGCGTTACCTTTTCCTACCTTTGCTGAGGCTTTATCTCTCAGAACTTGCAGTTTTTTTTCTTCTTTTTAAATAGAGGAGTTCTGCAGTTAACAATGTACTGTATAACCCCTAAATTTACTTTTAAAATACACTTTAAAAATAATAATGTAGGATAATGTTATCTTCTGAGAACTTCCTGACCCCAGAGCTGCAAATGCCGTATATACAGATTAATGAAAGTTCAAAGCAACACGTTTGCTGCTTTTACTTATTAGTTACGTAAAATCACTGTCCATTGAGACAATCCAGTTTTCCTTTTCTTCAATGCGTTCAAAATAATCAATGCATTCTCTCATTGAGTGCGTGATTCAATGTGAGTGTTTGTTTTATTCAGCAATTATTTTTTTTAAAGCTACTTAATTAAACTAATAAGTAACTTGCATTGCACTCCAATATTTCCTTTTTTTATTTTTATTTTATTTTTTAAGTAATGCCTTATTTTACTTGTTGCTTAAAAAAGTAACCTAATATTATTACACAACTCACATTACATGTATAGCATTAGCCCCAACACTGGAGTTCAGTGGACAAACTCTGAGCTGAAGGCAGTGAATGTCGAAGCCCACATGTTTTTTTTTTTTTTTCAGCCTCAGTGGGTTTGGCTTCCAGCTGGACACAGAAAGAGCCAGAACTGCTGCTGGCTCCAGCTTCAGCCTTTGTGCAGGACAAATGGATTTCCTCTATAAAAAAATAAAAATACAGTCGGTGTCTAAAATACAATGTTCAGAGCGAGCTGTCAGCCGTCTCACTATCAGATCTACAGGGCTTCAATTTTGCCACTCTTACAAGAAGTAAAAATACGTCTTTTGTGTCTCCAGAGTGTGTCTGTAGAGTTTCAGCTCAAAATCCTCATCAGATTAATTAAATTGTCCCCACTGTACAGTGATTGATTTTGGGGATTAGAGGGAATTGTAGCCGTTTTGCACTTGTGCCTTTAAATGCAAATGAGCTGTCCCTCCCCACCCACTGTTCTCCTGGGTCAGACAAACCCTGGGTCAGATAAACCCAGAAACAGTTCTACACCTCCATCGTTGAATCAGTCATCTGCACTTCAATAACTGTCTGGTTTAGCTCAGCTACCAAATCTGACCTTCGAAGACTACGTCGAATAGTTGGGACTGCTGAGCGAATCATTGGTACAACCCTCCCTACTCTCCAAGAACTGTACTTATCCAGAGCGAGCAGAAGGGCTGCCAGAATCACTCTGGACCGCTCACACCCAGCACACTGCCTCTGTGAACTGTTCCCTTCTGGTGGACGCTACAGAGCACTGCGCACCAGAACAGCCCCACACAGAAACAGTTTCTTCCCTCAGGCGATCCATCTCATGAACACTTGATGATAATAATCGTGGAACCAACACCACTACTACCAATTTAGTTTATTCAATTCACCTATAGCGCATGTGTTTGGACTGTGGGGGAAACCGGAGCACCCGAAGGAAAAACCACAGCAACACGAACATATGAAGAAAATGCAATCTCCACACAGGAATGCCAACTGACATAGCCGGGACTCGAACCAGCGACCTTCTTGCTATGAGGCGACAGTGCTAACCACTAAGCTACCTTGCCACCCACATGGCTGATTAGGTCATTTAGATTTTTTAGGGTGAACTGTCCCTTTAAGTGCATTCAAAAACAAAGTGTTTCTTGTCTTTCAGAGTGTCCTCCTCTTGGACTGGAGTCCCATCGAGTGGAGGATGATCAGATTCTGGCATCTTCTTCATCTAATCATGGATATTCAGCTCTGAGAGGAAGGCTGAACATGCAGGTTTCTACAGTCAAGCTACAAACGTGGACAGAAATGGACAGAAACAGGAATCTTAAAGCGAGCGTCTGTTTTGCAGAATTCGGCTGATGAGGAGGACGTTTACGGTGGAGCGTGGTGCGCTGATACGGAGGAGAAGGAGCACTGGTTTCAGGTGGACGGCCGGAGAGAGGTGGAGTTTACCGGTGTAATCACACAGGGAAGAAACTCAGAGTCAAAGTAAGAGAACCATCAAAACACTCACAACACGTGACGCAACAAGATTCAAGCGACAAGCAATTTGTTGCACCAAAAGCGACGCAGCACGGCAGAAACATTTAAATATCAGCCACTGCACTCTCATCTAAATGCAAAAGGTTTTTAATCTTACTCATATTAAACCTCTTTAACGTTATTAATAGGTTACTGAGTGACCAATGCTGTTGGCTGGCAATGAATCGCAGATCTGACTTTCATTTATTAAAGCGTCTGCTAGTCATTTTATTTTCAAAATCTGAGGTGAATCTGCTGCTGCTTTCAGTAGTATGGCAATAAATGTAAGGTAAATGGTGTTTAAACTCACATCGGGAGCATTTAACACTGAATAAAGCCCATAATCAGTACCTGAGGTGATCATTGTCATAGTACTTAGTACTTCTAAAATAGACAATTTTTCGCATCGCTGTCACAGATGATTAGGACAAAAACTTCCTCTAACATGAAAAAAGTTACATTTTATCACGTGGTGGTTCCACATTGTGTGTAGTTAACACACGGTGTCACTAACAACCAAGCGGCAACCTCCCGCTCTCCCTCGGGAAGCCAATACGAAAGTAACTAAAACTGCAATTCATCGAAATTCTGCTAGTCCTGGCTCCATAATAGAGCAAATCTCTAATGAGCCCACTGGTGAAATGGCCAACTTTACAGCAGAAAAAAAAGATGTTTACAGCCTGGTACAAAGAGCGATTTTGGTTCATATAGCTTATATTACCCTTCATGACAACTGTGAGGGGGTGAATTTTTTTATAACTCCCCCGTTTCCTTTATATTAAGCTAAATTAAGTTTGCATAATTAAGGGCGTGGCCACTTGAGCGACAGCTAGTCCCGCTGGTTGCTGTCACGTCAAATCAGCTGATTCCGGCTGATTAGCTGCTGAACTCGGCATATTCATCATATTTTTGTGTTGTTTTATGTGGCTTTACACAGTCAGTTGCCTTTTGGAATTATTTCTTGCAATTATCAGATAATATGGCATGCTGTGTGCACTTCATTGCGCTCACAAACCATTCACGTGGCCTCCGTTTCCCAGGTGAGTTAAATTATATACTTATACCACATCTATAAATGTAATTGCTTTATTTAGGATAATTTATGATTTATAATGTTCTTCAGAACTCTAATGCACTCCAGAATCTGACAGATTGATCAGCTGTAGTCTATAAAATCGTCATCTGAAGCGTTGTCATACAGTGTTCTGCCTGGATTTTCTAAATAGTCCTGCATTTACTAACACAGAATATATCTGAAGTATTTGGATGTAATCCGCACTTTCTTCCTGTTGAAAAACGTCATAAGAACGATGTTAATGTATTACAGCAGTGTTTTCAACAGACTAAACACTTTATTGATATAGTGTACAACCAAGCACGTGTGGTCAGAGCACAAACGAGTCGCAGGTAATGAAATATTATGTGTTTCTCCCATAAGAAAGCTCTTAGCTAAATGCCAGCATGCGTCCTGTAGCTCCGCTCACGCTCCGCCCACGCTCCGCCTCTTTGCCCTTGTTTGGTATGCCTCGGTTGGTGCGATGACGCACGAACAAAATGGCGACGGTTGGCCACGCCTACTAGTAGCTTCTTTTGGGTTCATCAGAACTATGGGTGACGTCACGGATACTACGTCCATATTTTTTACAGTCTATGCTAACAACACAAAGACTATAGGACGTCTGTAACCAAAGCTCCTCCTCTCTTCCAGCAATGACTTTGTGTCCTCCTTCTTCGTGGCCTTCAGTAACGACAGTCGTGAATGGACGGTGCTTCATGATGGTTATGCTGAGTGGGTCAGTACATTATACTTTGATAAAACTACACAATCCTGTACAGATAACACTACACAGCCCTCTTTTACCTTTTTATTAATTTTCCATCGGTCTTACTGCACAGTGTAGCTACAGAAGAGTCAAGCTTTAAATAGGAAAATTATCGAAACTCTTTGGTCATTTATGAGAGAGATGCTAATAGTCTAATCTGATTCAATGACTTATGCTAAGCTAAGCTAAAGGTGCTTCTCCCAGACCCCCCAGAAAGCATAAAATAAAAATAAAATAAAATAAAATAAAATAAAATAAAATAAAATAAAATAAAATAAAATAAAATAAAATAAAATAAAATAAAATAAAATAAAATAAAGTTCTGCATGACATGCTCTCCATGCTCTGCTAAACAGCACTTGGGAAATATTTTAAAAAGAATTAAAAAGTTACAGCAAAGCTAATAAATTTATATATATATTATATACTCAGAATGATTCACCCTACTGTGAATTTTTCTTTTTCAAATATTTCCCAAATTGTGTTTCAAGAGTTCACACTTAGCTGATGATTTAATATAAGCTTATTTGGCATGCTGTCCCGGGAGAGAGCCCTGAGCTCAAGGGATCCTCGAGCCCAGGGCTCCCTCCCGTTCGTAGAGCGAGAGGGGAGCTTGAGCTTAGGTAGCTCTCAAACTCCCCATAAGGGAAACATCCAAGGAGGAAGGAAGTTAGACTGGAGCCTGAATTTTTGTAATCTGAAATGAATTATGTATATCTTTGGATGGTGGGAGGAAACCGGAGGGCCCGGGGAAAACCCACGCGGACACGGGGAGAATATACAAACTCTGCACAGAAACACCCACCAGCCTGGCAAGGACCAGGGCTGGCAGTGTTCTTGCATGTGGGGCGACAGTGCTAACCACTGAGCCGCCGTGCCGCCCGATCTAAGAAAAGGAGGAGAAGGGGGAGGAAAGTAGGGTTTTCTTCCATACGAAGATAACTGTGGACTGGGACTGTGGTTATTTATAGTATAAGGGGAATCATACAATTGGGAGATCGGGATTAGATAATGTGCAGCCAGCCGTGGTAAATCATAAGCACGTGATCCTCTCGAAATTAGTTTGTAAACAAACTTTACTTAACAGATTCAGGCATTTTGCACAGTATTTCCTATAATATTTTTTCTTCTGGAGAAAGTCCAGAATTTTTTTTATTTCGGCTAGAATAAAAGCAGTTTTAAATTTTAAATGTTTTAAAATGTAATTTTTTAATTTACATTTTTTAAAACTATTTTAAGGTCAATATTATTAGCCCCTTTATTATCATATATTTTCTTTTGACTGACTGTGACTGTAGAACCACCTTTGTTCAAGGACTTGCCTTTAAATATCACTTTAAGCTGAATACTAGTATCTTAAGGAATATCTAGTCTAATATTATGTGCTGTCATGATGGCAAAGATAAAACAAATCAGTTATTAGAGATGAGTTATTAAAACTACCATGTTTAAAAATGTGTTGAAATTTTTTTTTTCCGTTAAACAGAAATTGGGAGAAAAAAATGTACAGGGGGGCTAATAATTCATGATGGCTAATCATTCTGACTTCAACTGTACATGCATTAGGCATGGGTTTCTGACAGTATGATAACCTTGCATAAGAATATCACAGTTTCACGGTGTTGTGATTACTGCTCTAAAATATCTTCTTTTTAAATTTTTGGGTAAAAAAACCCCGCAATTTATCTCATTTTAAGAAACATTTATAATATTTTGGAGCAGTAAACAAGTCAGGCTAAATAGTTAAACTAAATCATTGGCTTCTGCTGTCTTCGTTAGTTTCAAAAGCACAGATTTCTTTACAACACATAAAAATAACCGTACAAATACTTTGGGAGCGGTATAACAGAACTTTTTAGCGGTATTAAAACCTTGACTTTTCTAAACCGCAGTAAACCTTGAAACAGGTTATCGTCCCATGCCTAACATGCATGCAATAAAGAGATTTTGACTTGCGTTAAATTCTTGCCTTTTTTCTTTACCCTGCAGCTCTTTTATGGGAATGTGGATAAAGACACTCCAGTAATGACGGAGTTCTCGTATCCGGTGGTTGCGCGGTATATCCGTGTCCTGCCGCAGAGCTGGAACGGGAGTCTGTGCATGAGGCTGGAGGTGCTCGGCTGCCAGTTACCCAGTAAGCATTGCAGAGTCACACAGATTTATCATTATTTTGACAGGCTATTCTTTTTTTTGATAAGTTGGCGGTTCATTCCGCTGTGGCGGCCCCTTGATTAATAAAGGGACTAAGCCAGAAAGAAAATGAATGAATGAATGATTTACAGTAAGTTACTGTCAGTGGTGTAAAGTAACTAATTAAAAATACTCAGACTACTGTAATTGAGTAGTTTTTCTCAGGAATTGTAATTTACTGAGTAGTTTTAAAGATGTGGACTTTTACTTTCCCTTGAGTACATGTTTACTGCAGTATCGGTACTTTTACTCCACTACTTTCCTTCAACCTGCGGTCACTACTGTATTTCTGTCTTGTCTATGGTCATTGTCTACAGTAGAAAGATCAGTCCTGTGATTCCTGTACAATTAAATCACACATAGAAAGTAAATCACATCATACTGAACAACCTCAAGACATGGGCGCTTTATAAACGCAGCAAACCTTTGGGAAACATTAAAAATGTCCAAGAAGATGTTCAAAATCTGCACACGCAATGATCCAGAGACTGTTTATAGACTGCATGTGACTGAAAATGATGGATGTCGACTGTATGATGACTGAAATCACCAAACAGCCTTAAACAATCACTAAATGGAACGAATGAAGAATGGAAGGAAGGGCCAAATAAAAGGAAGGACCGAACAAGGAATGGAAGGAAGGATAGAAGAACCAAATAAATGAAGGGAGAATTCAAGGAAGGACTGAACAAACTAAGAAAGGAAAGAAGGAAAGAACGAACGAACGAATGAACAAAAGGACCTAATGATGGAAGGAACAAAAATATGGAAGAAAGAATGAGCGAACAAATGAAGGGAGGAAAGAAGGAAGGACCAAACGAATGAAGAAAGAATTCAGGGAAGGACTGAACAAACTAAGGAAGGAAGGAAGGAAGGAACGAACCATCGAATGAACGAACAAAAGGACCTAATGAAGGAAGGAACAAAAATATGAAAGAATGAGTGAACAAATGAAGGGAGGAAAGACGGAAGGACCAAACAAATGAAGGAAGAATTCAAGGAAGGACTGAACAAACTAAGGAAGGAAAGAAGGAACGAACGAACGAATGGATGAACAAAGGACCTAATGAAGGAAGGAACAAAATTATGAAAGAAAGAATGAGCGAATAAATGAAGGGAGGAAAGAAGGAAGGACCAAACAAATGAAGGAAGAATTCTAGGAAGGACTGAACAAGCTAAGGAAGGAAAGAAGGAACGAACGAACGAATGAATGAACAAAGGACCTAATGAAGGAAGGAACAAAAATATGAAAGAAAGAATGAACGAACAAATGAAGGGAGGAAATAAGGAAGGACCAAACGAATAAAGGAAGAATTCAAGGAAGGACTGAACAAACTAAGGAAGGAAGGAAGGAAGGAACGAATGAACAAAAGGACCTAATGTAGGAAGAAACAAAAATATGAATGAACGAACGAGTGAACGAAGGAAGGAGGGAACAAACGAACGAAGGAAGGAGAGAACAAACGAATAGTTGAAGGAAGGTTGGAAGGAACGAATGAAAATAGGAAGATCCCCAAACACACTACATGTTGCTTGTGCAGGGATGTGTAAACGTAATATTCTGTAAACGCATCAACTTTTACAGTGTAATACTCACTGTTCACTACTCTTGAGTACTTCTAAAAGGTCTACTCTTTACTCATACTCTGAGTTATATTTACTTCAGATACTTTTACTCTACTTGCACTACATTTTTGGGCAAGTAATGGTGCTTTTACTTGAGTATGATTTTTCAGTACTCTTTCCACCACTGGTTACTGTAGATTCTACAGGGAAATTGTTAACAGTGTAGCACGAAATAATATTTTCCAACACAAGTCTCATCATAGCTCATATTATTCTCCTTTTCCAGCTAGTTATGCAACTGAGAATGACGTTCCACCAACAGATGATCTGGATTACAGGCATCACAACTATAAAGAGATGAGACAGGTGAGAGGTTTGCAGGTATTTTCTAAACATAACTGTGCTAACAATCACATCAAAACACATCCAGCATCACCTTTAGACTTGACTTCTGAATCTTCTGCTGCTGAGTTGAAGAGTTTTCATGTTTGTGTGTGTGTGTGTGTGTGTATATCCAGATGATGAAGGTGATCAATGAGGAATGCCCTAACATCACCAGAATATATAACATCGGGAAAAGCTTTCAAGGGCTGAAGATGTACGCCATGGAGATCTCAGACAACCCTGGAGAACATGAGCCAGGTAGACTACAATAGAGTTAGCTCTTGGGATGGATTGAAATGCAAATCAAACTGTGATTTAATACTAATTTAAAATTTTAAATAATTTAATTGTAATTTAAAATACTATGCAAAGAAAATCTCATATTCTAATATATAAATCTTCTCATATACCTTGATGTTCTTAGTCCCCAGTTACATTTGTTGCTTTAGTGAGGGTGTAACGACATCATGTATTTTTCTTTTTTTATTCTCTTTAATGAAATGTTATTATGAAACTAGTTGATATTTTGGGGTGGTTTAATTGTTTAAGACATGAAAGAAAGAGCTGGAGAAAGATGGAAATAATGATATATAACCATATACATGAATATAATCATGAATGTAGATTAATCATGGGCGTTTGCGCTCATAATATTATGGCGGTTCTGAACGCCTTTAACATGTTACACGAATGCGCAGCTGCAGCTAGGCTATTCTCTCCTGGCCAGACATTGGCCAGATATTATTATTATTATTATTATTAATAATAATAATAATAATAATAATAATAATAATAATAATAATAATAATAATAATAATAATAA
>CAIGQQ010037750.1:6008712-6030885 GCA_903798035.1 Danio albolineatus | reverse complement strand
AAAAAAAAAATGGAAGTTTTAATTCAAGCAGCGATGCTTTGTTCTCTCTCTTCTCGAAGACAGAAAGAGTAAATGTTGTTTATCCAATCCTATTGCACAGAGAGGAAGAAAGCCGTGTTGGATTATCCCGAAATTCCACCACAATCTGTTTTTATGTTACACATCCGTCATGAAGTGCTCCAGCATTCTGGGTTTTTGGCTTTCGCTTGTACGGTGGCTCTGAATTGTAAAAACACTTTTTTGTGTAATTTAAAAAGCTGAAGAAATCTGTGACGGATGAAATTTTTAGATGCAGTGTTTAAATGTGATTAACAAAACATGAGGTCAGGTTTATCTTTTAACATGCGAGAATTTCGGACTCGAGTGCAGTGAACTTTACAGATGCTAATATGTAAATGCAGTAAGTCATTTATTAATGAGCAAACATCTACAAAGCACATCATTAAAAACAGCATTAAAATCAGTGCTTATTGAGTTTTCTTAACATCTGTTTTTCTCTGAAGGAGGAAGAGATCAAAAATTCAGACAAAAAGACGACAAAGAAGAAAGAACCGAGTGACGCAAAGAATAAAAAAGACAAAGAAGAGAAAGACGCAGAGGACGCCATGCTGACAGACGAGACTGACGAAGCGGAAAAACAGCCTTCGAGAGACGGTAAAACTGTGAGTGCTGGAGAAGAAGAGCAGAGCCGCAGCGCAGCAGACAATCAGACCTCCAAACACTGTGTAAGAAATCATTTACAACTTTACGACCCTCTTTACAACTGGTATTTAAGGTCCTGTGAAGTGCTTTGAAATGTGCATTTTTATTCTATTTTTAACATAATCTCATCCGAAACACGAAGAGAGGGCGGGACATAGTGTAGCTCCTCCCCTTTTTAAAAAGCAGCCAATAGCATTTTGTTTTATCACCACTCGGACAGTGAGAGTGGTTGACCTGAAGAGCATCAAATGAAAAGCAAATGAGAAGTAGGCGGGGCATGTCAGATGCTAGAGAGCATTTGATTGGTCAAGATTTGATGAGAAGCTGAAGTATGAGGTGACGTAAATAAAACCGTTGATCCATTTTGGCGGATCAACATGTTTATATCTTCTAAACGCGAATAAATATAGCTAAACGCTTATAGATGTCCTTAAAGACTAACATACTGATACTAACATCTAATAAGCTTAGGGTTCGTCAAAATCCCTTTAGCGCAAGTCATTTTACTCGGCGGCTGTCTTTGAATTGCCTCTCAGGCGTTCTGTTTGAATGGGGAAACATCAAATTCTCCAAATGTGTTTGCCAAGCGTACGATTAGACTTTATATTTGGTCTGGGTGGCACAGTGGCCCAGTGCTTAGCACTTTCACAAGGTCTCAGCAAGGTCGCTAACGTCCTATGCTGAAGCTGGATTTATACTTTCGCCTGGCGCCGCATCGCGCACCTCCGCTGAGTGCGCGCGCACCTCGCGAAACGGACGAGGCTTTTATACTCGCTGCGTTCGCCGTTGTGATATTCTTTAAAATGACAGGGGGCAGTCAAGTGAAACTGACCGTAAAGTCAGATAGAAAAACAGAGAAGAAGAAAGTTTCAGGAACTACGTCATATCATTAATATTATTGATGTTTATTAAACTAGCTATTTTTATTGTTTTTATAAATTATTTTAATGATTATAAAGATTTTTGTAACCATTCAAGATTTTTTAATCAAACTTTGATGCATCACTTGCTTTTGTTCATATCTCGGACAGTTTTACCTATTAAAGTGTATTAAAATATTAAAGACAACAGAACAGGGGTTCCTCAACAAATATTTTTTATTATGGCAAGAATAAAAGCTAAAAGCACACTTACTAAATAATACAGATGGTTTTTTATTTATTTAGCTGCTCCGCAATTCACACATTACTGTCTGGCTAGTTTCTGTCCTCTTCTCATGCTAAAAAGGCAATAATAATCCAACATTCCTGACCATTATCACCAATAAAGCCTAGAAAAACGGCATCATGTTGTAAACTGACGGGTTCAAATATTCCTGTCCAGTTATCAAAGAAATAATTCGTTACTTCATTAGCTATAGTTTTGTAACTATTAAATTGCTTTAAAATAAATTGTAATATATACATCAGTGTAAAACCTATGACTGGTGGAAAAACATATTCAGTAATGGTGTACCTGTGTCTCCATTGGCCTCTTTTGGCTTTAATAAACTCATCTCTCAGGTTTTTCCAAACCTTTTAACAGAAACTTTCCTCCTTTCCCACTGCTGTTGCAATTTCTAGCCAAGAATTATTGATCATCTGGTTATCTCTATGATCACTGATCATGAATATGTCTGTACAGTAGTACCTGTTTCAGACAAAATCTCAAATATAAATCAGCCTTAATGAGGGAGAGATGGTCACTAGTAGGCCGGGCTTTCCCCCTCTGATAACACTTACAAAGAGAGAATGTCAATGTTTCTCCAGACTGTTTCTATCAAGTGTGAGTATAAACAAATAAAATTAATACATTTTTACCATTAGAAGCTGGTTGTAGTCAGACTGCTAACACACAACTGTGTTTAAAGCCCTTATAAAAGTAATTTTTACGTAATAGGTCCCCTTTAAAACCACAGGGCTGGTGTTTATCCTCTAAACTTCTCTGTCTGTGTCCTGAAGGAGCATCCTCCGGGCTGGACGGACGAACTGCCCCGTAAAGTGCTTCTGTCCTGCGTGTTCTTCGACCGGCAGCTGACAGGAAGTCTTCGGGAAGCAGATCTGGTCAACATCCTGCTGTCGCTCGGCCTATTTCTCAGTCCTGCTCAGGTTTCAGTCTCCCTCGTTTTCATTTGGATTAAATTTAATGTGGAAAGTAGATTTGTGGTTGGATATTTTCGGATATTTTTTAAAAGAATAGATCATATTAATTATTTTACATTTAACTCACACTCAGGCCCTTCAAAACATGTGAAAAAGCATGGAAGGAAATTAATTCATTCATTCATTTTCTTTTCGGCTTAGTCCCTTTATTAATCCGGGGTCGCCACAGCGGAATGAACCGCCAACTTATCCAGCATTAGTTTTACGCAGCGGATGCCCTTCCAGCCACAACCCATCTCTGGGAAAAGGAAGGAAATTAATGTTTCGGGAAAATCAAGTAATAAAATAATATGGAATATATACTAATAATAATGTAACTCTCTTTACAATAACGTTTGTGTTAGTCAGTGTATTTAAACGAACAAACAAAACATGTTAACAAGCATAAGTTAGGATTTTAATAATGTAATAGTGTTAAAAAATTATTAATAAATTCTGTATTAGTATTAATGGCGCAACGGTGGCTCAGTGGGTAGCACAAACGCCTCACAGCAAGAAGGTCACTGGTTTGAGCCCCGGCTGGGTCAGTTGGTGTTTATGTGTGGAGTTTGCATGTTCTTCCCATGTTCGTGTGGGTTTCCACCGGGTGCTCCGGTTTCCCCAACAAGTCCAAAGACATGTGGTATAGGTGAATTGGATGAGTCTGTCGTGAATGTGTGTGAATGAGTGTGTATGGATGTTTCCCAGTGATGGGTTGCAGCTGGAAGGGCATCCACTGCGTAAAACAGATGCTGGATAAGTTGGTGGTTCATTCCGTGGTGGCAACCCCTGATTAATAAAGAGACTAAGATTGAAAGAAAATGAATGAATGAATGAATGTACTAGTGTTGTTTATTATATATTTATTTTAGTCAATACATTAACAAGCGTTAGCTAATGAAACAATATTGTAAAGTGTAACTAATAATAGTTATAATAAATATTATTATTTCTTCTTTTTATTATTATATATTTTTAATATTATTGTTATTATATCTATTTTGAGTTATGAACAAAACTAATGGACCTAGTATGAACAAAATTACAAGCCTAGTGAAAGATTTCTAATAAATCATTTATATTTGTTTTTAGAGTACTCACAAACTTTAAACTTTTAAAATGTAAAAATACTTAAAAATCTAAGTTTCGAGTGTGTTCTGGAAAATAGATGTATCAGAAATATTAGTAGAATATAATATTACGCTGCAAAAAATCATCTTCAAGGATTATATCGGGCTCTGTTTTCCTGCTTAGACATCTAAATGTTCTTAAGATGAATTTATGATTTATGAACATTTTACTATATTTTTAAAGGGCCATGAAACCCCCCCTGTCTCAGCAGGGTGTTTTCACACCTCTAGTTTGAAAATAGTCAGGAAAGTGGGTGAGTCCAGCTTTGTTTAGGTGGGAGTCGAGTGGTGAAAGAGGGAAGGGTTTGCATAAAAATGAGAGTTTCTACAGCTTCTACGTGCACTACAGCTAATTTTCACAGGGGCAAAACAAACACAGGGGAGGAAGACAGTGACTACGTTTACAAGGACATCAGTAATCGAATTATTTGCCTTAATCTGAATAAGACAATAATGTGATGGTGTAGGGCGATTTACTGATGTTTAGTTAAATAAATGATGTTGAACTAAATGATGTTTAACTAAATAAAAATCTACATTATCAACGCTGTAAATGACCTTATGAAACTGAAAATAGTCACAACAATCTTTCGCCAGAAGATTTCAGTGGCTGAACAACACTTCTGTGCATATAACCCATTCATAAAACAACACAATCTACATTAGAGCTGTAATCGAGCCATAAAAGTTAGGCCCGACAAGTACATTTTGATTGAGAGCTCTTTAAAAGCCTTTGCCTTTTTTCAAGAATGAGTCGTTTATATGTGTTTTATCATAATTTATTCATAACAAACGTATTGGCCCCTTAGACACTGGAAATAAGATAAGTCCTCTGTAACATCGGTACATCTCAGCACTCTAAATATGCCTAGTTACATACACTTAGTCGTTAAATTGGCCAACACACCAATAAAAATAAGTCTTTCCTAACAAATTTAATTATGACGGGTATTTGGGAATAACGAAATTAAGATAAAAGCTCTGCGGGATTTGTTTCGCCACTTCTCTTCACAATCCGGCCTTATTCGGTGAAGCTGAATATTAAACGAACACATTTAGATCATTGACTTTAACCAGTACTATTGGCAGGGGTGCAATTCCCAGGGGGGACATGTCCCCCTCACTTATTTTTAGATATAAATACCACTTCACTTCATGCTATAATTTCCCTTCGAGAGTCAAGAGTGTAGGTCTAACTAAACTTTCTTTGAACACTCAATGAACACCAATTGACCCTTTGCTAAGCCGCACCTAAAAATCGCACCCACCAATCGTGGCTTTGCAACTGTAGCTACGCGCAGGAGCTCTGTCAAGCTTTTGAGCAAGGGAAACAGGGCAAAGCGTTGTGCATATGGATTGTGCAAATCTGACACCAGGTATCCTAAAAGTTTGGACGGGATGGTGTAATTTTTTTAGATATTTATTTATTTATTTATTTTTTTTACACTTTCTTATGTTTTTTATCTTAAAACAATAAAATAAATTCTTTAAGTTATTTCATAAAAATTATATTCTTTCATCTGTTTTCATTTTAATAATACACTGTATATGTTATGATAAAATGTCAAATAAAATTTAAATTTAGGCTTTTCTGCGCACACAGTTGCTCAACATTGTAATACGTTTCCACAACTATCACCAACACTCAGATTTGGTCCCCCCACATCTCAGACCAGAATTGCACCCTTGGCAATTGGAATGTGAAGAGACTTTTAACCAGCAGAACATAAAATGCTTCTGAAGACAATGACCTACTGCACCTTTAATCTGATGCAGTTTCACAGCAGTTTAATTCAGTGGATGTTTTCACCCAGAACATAACTAAAGGTAGTGTGAAGGGAGTGTATTGTTGAGTTTTAAAAAAATGTCAAAGCATTTTCCAGAATATGTGTCAAAATAAGACGTGTCATCAAAAATCATGCTGCTAGCTGATTAAGACTCAAATTAAGACTCAAAATCACCCCAGAGTGGATGAAAACATCCTTAAAAGCACCTAAAGGTTAATATACTAATGCTTTGTGCTTCTCAAATAGATATATCTTTAGTTTATGCTGTGACATGAGAACTTGGGGAAAAAAGACAAAGTAACAAAGTGTTCTGCTTTGAATTTCTTATCTCTCCTCAGGCGCAGGATTTGGTCAGAAAAGCTGCAGTCGGTGGTCTTTGCCACTACAGAAGAAAACTGTGCAGTCGCTGGTCAGACAGCGCTCCGTCAGATGACAGCGCCATAGCTGAAGGTCAGTGCTAATGAATGCAGTCTCATAGTGCATGAAAACCAGGACTGTCAATCGATTTAAATATATTGTGTTAATTGTAATAATAGTCTTTGATTATTCACAAATTAAAATATACTGTATGATTTACCTGTAAAGGTGCAGTTTTGAAATAAAGAAATGAATGCGAGTCTAGTTTAAGGAATCAGATCCTCTAGTTTTATTGTTTTATTATTGGTAGTATTTACCAATTTTATTGGTAGTATTGGCACAGTATTTATTATAACTTTATATCACTATTACTATATATATATATATATATATATATATATATATATATATATATATATTCTATTATAACTTGCCTTACACCATTGCCTAACAACACGTGACACACAAATATGTGTATATTCAGCAACAAGCAATTTGTCTGTCTGCACTAAACGCCACCCAACATAAACATTTAAATACCAGCTGCTGCACTCCCAACGAAATGGTAAAGGCTTTTAATCTCATTAATACATATTAAACCTCTTTAACATTATTAATAGGCTACTGGGTGACTGATGCTGTTGGTTTGCACAGACTGATCACAGACTTTCATTTTCAAGGCTATTGCTAGTTATTTTATTTTCAAGATCTGCTGCTGCTTTCAGTAGTATGGCAATAAATGTAAAGTAAATGGTATTTATACTCACATTGGGAGCATTTAACACTGAATAAAGCCCATAATCAGTACCTGAGGTGATCATTGTCATGGTAGTTTATGCTGTTGTTCTGCTGTGGAAATGGTTAGCATTTCTAAAATAGAAAATTTGCATGTCGCTGTCGCAGATGGTTAGAACTAAACCTTCTTTTGACATGGAAAAGATGGCTTTTATTACATGTCATGGTGCCATGCCTAACACGTTAGGTGTGAAGAAAATACATTTTCAGATTATTTTACGCCTAATTTGACAGCCCTAATGTAAACACACTTGTGTTGTCCTCACAGGGAATAAAGCGATGTTGCCCAGCCAGCCGTGTAAAGACCGAGGGTCGGTCCGTCGCACCAGTAACGCCGATGTGGTGAATTACAAAGGGAAAGTCGTCAACCTCCCAAACCTGCTGCAGTGTCTGGAAAGCAGCAAAGTGGCGCAGCGGGACCTGGAGAAGAGTGTGGCCGCGCTGCAGTCCAGACTCGGTGAGACTACAGTACATTACAGGCCAAAAACTTTCTCAAAACATGCTCGCCCTCAGACAGGGCCAACAGTGCCAATGGCTAGTGATGTGTAAAGGTTTAGCAGCCATTTTTTTGTACCGGCCATGAAACTCTTTTAGCAAAACATTACATTTAACATTTAGTTATTTAGTCAGCAGACGCTTTTCTTCCACTTACAATTGAGGAGGCATCAGCGATTCAACAGGAGGAGGCAATACAGATAAGAAGTGCTAATTATACAAAGAAACTGTTATGGGGTGTTCACACCAGATGCGGCTTGCGCAAACAAATTGCGATATTCTCACGTACATAGATTCTCATTTTGAGTTTACTCGCTTCATTCGCACATCAAATTTAGTTCATTTGCACGTGAAATTCACTTCACAACAGACACAGATCTGCATTATGGGCAGGGCGTCTGTCTGGCCGATGACTCTAGTTTCACTGCTAAATGACTTACACGGATTTTATTGAGAGGTTAGCTGTTTTTATGTGCTTTAGGAAGGTTGAAAAGCACCGTAGATTAGTTTGGTGCCGTTTCTGAATCCACTAGATCCTCTCAGTTGTGCGCCAGCTCTGTGAGTTCATCAACTCCTCCAGAAACTGTACCTGGTAGATGGAGCGGTGCTTCAGATTGAGCCGAGCCCAGCTTGATGAGCCGTTCCCCCATGCTGGCAGGAGGATTTCCCCTCAGGACACCATCAACAGGCGCTACGTCATAAATACAAGAGCAAGCTCCTGATTGGTTAACATGGCGCGAATGTCTGCTAAAGTTCCAATTTTTTTTAAAAGCGCAAAATGCTCAATTCGCAGCACTTCATTCGCGTGAATCTCGTAATTCAAGCCACATTATTCACGCGAAATGGCCGCAGGATGTCTATTCGCGTCTTTGCATTGACTTAACATGTTAATCACTTGCGATTGACGCTTCATCTGCGTCTGGTGTGAACGCACCATAAGTGCTTTTATATATATACCCTTGAAGTCAGAATTATTAGCCCCCCTTAGATTTTTATTTATTTATTTTTTTTGTTTTTTATATTTTCCAAATGATGTTTAACAGATATATAGAGTGGTTTGCCCAGGGTGCCATTCAAGCTAGCACTGCCACTGTTTAGTAGTATATTATTGTTTCCTCCAGAACTATCTCGAGCATCTGCGCTATGAAAAAGCATCTCACGTCTCCAAAAGCTACCGAATTCTCATTGCTTTTGGTCTTCTGAGGTGCAAGAAATTTATTATTTAGGAAAAAAGGCCCACAGTGGCTTCTCTTATTGCAGAAAACTCCATTTTTCACATTTATATTTGGCACCAGTTTATCTCATTTGACTCATTCAATGCAAATGATGCTTTATTTGCAAATGTTTCTGCGATGTTCCAGTTTTGTGCGTAAATCTAATTCACATCTTTTGTTGGAAACAGCTATTTTCATTAAGGTATTCTGCATGGATTTGAATGGGTGTGTGTTACTGTGATTCAGATGCAGCAGAAGCGCGGCAGGCCTCGAGCGAACAGGAGCTGGGCCAACAGAAAGAGCTGAAGAGGAAACTGGAGAAAGCAGAAATGCTCAATAAAACATACGAGAAGAGTTTGAGAGAAAACGCCGGACAGATGACCGCTGTCATCGAGAAGATGCAGAGGATGGTCGAACAGGTGACCTCATTGAATGTTTACAGTCAGGCGAAAACATAAGGACTGTGTTTCTCAACCGCGTTCCTCAGCTCTCACATTTTCCGTGTCTACTAAACATTAGCAGAGACTGAAAGACCTGAAACGGGCGTGACAGTCAAAGGAGACATCCAAAACATGCAGTGTTGGTGGTCCTCCAGCAACGTGGTTGAGAAACACTGCATTAGGACAGCCTATTGAATTTCATGGCTTTCCGTATCAGAACATATTAAAGGAACACTCCACTTTTTTCCTAGAGTCCAAGTCTTCTAGAGTTAAATAGTTCATCAAGTCATCAAATAATAGCTTCAAATTTAGCTTAGCATAAATCATTGAAACGGATTAGACCATTAGCATCTCACTCAAAAACTATCGAAGAGTTACAGTAATTTTTACTAATGACAAACTTTAAATAGGAAAATTATTGAAACTCTGGTCAGTTTTAAGTGAGATGCTAATGGTCTAATCCGATTCAATGATCTATGCTAAGCTAAAAGTGCTCCTGTCAGACCTGGAGATTGGCTGAATGCATTAAAAAATGGTAAAACTCAACTGTTTAACTCTTGAGAGTTGTAAATTAGCATATTTTTAAAAATAGTGGAGTGTTCCTTTATGCCAAAATCAGAAAAAATATGTTCATCTAAGATTTTATTTTTCAAATTAAATCTATTCACTTAAAAAATTTTATATAGGCTCATTTTACAACTTTAAGGTATTAAATGCTTGAGTTTTACCTTTTCTTTTTAACATATTCAACTGATCACTGGGTTTGGCTAGAGTACTTTTAGCTTAGCTTAGCATAAATCATTGAATCTGATTAGACCATTAGCATCTCACTCAAAAATTATTGAAGACTTTCAGTAATTTTACTATCGACAACCTTGAAATATGAAAGTTATTGAAACTCTTTCGTCAGTTTTAAGCGAGATGCTAATGGTCTAATCCGATTCAATGATCTATGCTAAGCGAAAAGTGCTGAATTCAATCAAAAATGGTAAAACTCAATGGTGTAACTCTTGAGAATCGTAAATTAGCATATTTAAAAAAATAGTGGAGTGCTCCTTTTTTCCAAAATCAGAAAAAAGATGTTTACCTGAGATTTAATTTCCAAATTAAATTTTTTCACTAAAAATTACAAATAAATAGGCTAATTTTACAACTCCTAAAGTAGTAAATGCTTGAGTTTGACCTTTTTTTCTTCTTCGCCTGATTAATGGGTTTTGCTTGAGTACTTTTAGCTTAGCTTAGCATAAATCATTGAATCTGATTAGACCATTAGCATCTCACTCGAAAATTATCGAAGAGTTTCAGTAATTTTACTAATGAAAAACTTTAAATAGAAAAAATAATTAAACTCTTTGGTCAGTTTTAAGCGAGATGCTAATGGTCTAATCCGATTTAATGATCTATGCTAAGCTAAGCTAAAAGTGTTTCTGCTAGACCTGAAGATTGGCTAAATGCATTAAAAATGGTAAAACTCAACTGTTTAACTCTTTAGAGTTGTAAATTTGCCCATTTAAAAAAATAGTGGAGTGTTTCATTATGCCAAAATCAGAAAAAAAGATTTAATTTTCCAATTTTTTTCACTTTTTTTGTAAATAGGCTCAATTTACAACTCCTAAATATTAAACGGTTGAGTTACACCTTTTTTTAATACATTCGGCTGATCTCTGGGTTTGGCTGAATTGCTTTTAACTTAGCTTGGCATAAATCATTGAATTGGATTAGACCGTTAGCATCTCACTCAAAAATGATCGAAGAGTTTCAGTAATTTTACTAATGACAAGCTTTAAATAGGAAAATTATTGAAACTCTTGTCAGTTTTGAGTGAGATGCTAATGGTCTAATCCGATTCAATGATCTATGCTAAGCTAAGCTAAAAATAAAATAGAGTAAATATTGAAAGTAAAAACAGTGGAGGGTTCCTTTATGACAAAATCAGAAAAAAACGTTATATATGTCCTAACTTCTTCATATGACTCTGTATACGCATTTTAGGACCGTCTTTTTTTGAGAGAGATTTGTGTTGATGTACTTTGTTTTTGCTGTTTAGACCACAACCCTCACAAGTGTGAATGCAGAAAAGGAAGAGAAAGTGTGAAGTCCTGGAAGCTGGTTGGATGGTGCTGCTGCAGCAATGTCTGGACCGAGTAGAATCAAAAGAAACCTGCAAAATAAAAGATTCTTTAGCTTTTGTTAATTAAAATCAACTGGTTATTTATTATTATTTTGGGGTGTAAAATAGTAGGTGTTTTCATGCACATAGATAATGGGAAGAACTGTGTCAGTGGGCCTTTGTAAAGGTTTTTATTCATTAAAATGAAACGTTGACTCACTTTAGAATGTAAAACCATGTGATGTTTTTTATAATGGAAAGCAAACATTGAGCTTTATGTATTTAGTTTTATTTAATTTTACTTTGCCATGAATTCTGGCAGCTATGAAAGTGTAATGCTTCCACGAAACTGTCAACTCTCATAAACGGATATGACTGTTTGTAGTGCTGTACAGTCGTTTTTATCGTATTTTCTTGTATTTATTGTATTTTTAATTGGTTTTATTACTTTATTTCTTTTTACATGCGAGTTCAAAATGATGGGTAAATGTCAGATCTCTTTTTAATTGATTTTGATGAATAGGGTTTTATTGATTTGTTGTTGTTTTGTTATTGAGTATTGAAGCATTACTGTTATAAAGCATTCACAGCTATAACTAGATTGCTGATGGTTAATATATAGTGAAAGGTCACTTAATTGAAATACTTCCAGAATTTTCCATCGCGATTAAAATAACTGAGTCGACCCGTTCTTGCCTATTAGTTTAAAATCAAGTCTTTAACAAAAAGACTTACAATCAGCGAAAAATAACTGTATAGATATAGTTAGCAAAAATGCCTTTGTCTTTTTCTCAGGGACCATTTATATTTTCTAATAGTCTGTTTCTGAATATCATGTTTATTTGTCTTCCAGGATCTGAACTAAAATGGAGTACATTTAAAGAAAATCACCTGTAGTATATTTTATTTATTTTGATTTTGTCTCATTTTAAAACCACAGTAAAATCACGCTTCGTTTGTGACAAAGACGGCTAATAAAATGTAAACAATCCATTTTGAAACTGCTATCTATTTTGTAATAAGTGTTTTTATGACTCGCTGCGGGCGCCACGGTGGCGCAGTGAGTAGAATGTTCGCCTCACAGCAAGAAGGTCGCTGGTTCGAGCCTCGGCTGGGTCAGTTGGCATTTCTGTGTAGAGGTTGCATGTTCTCCCCGTGGTTGCGTGAGTTTCCTCCGGGTGCTCCGGTTTCCCCCACAGTCCAAAGACATGTGGTATAGGTGAATTGGATAGGCTAAATTGTCCGTAGTGTATGAGTGTGAATGTGTGTGTATGGATGTTTCCCAGAGATGGGTTGCGGCTGGAAGGGCATCTGCTGCGTAAAAAATATGCTAGATAAGTTGGCGGTTGATTCCGCTGTGGCGACCCCAGATTAATAAAGGGACTAAGCCGAAAAGAAAATGAATGAATGAATGACTCGCTGCGACAGAGGCCGCTGTTTTGCCCAGCTTTAAAGCGTAGCTCATTTATATTAATGAGCTTTTGATGACGTTTCATGGTGAACGTAATAATACGCCGACGAACGTATACTTGTTAATATTCAGCAGTCAGCAATACGCGCTGTGATTCGCTTACTGTGCTTTACGTAATTAATATTCATAAGCAGCGTTCGCCTCAGCGTTTAAAACGCCGTTTATTTAAACAAATATAGCGTTATTCGATATATATAAAGTTATTTAATGTGTACATGCAGTTTTAGCATATGATACTACAATATGAGGACGAAATTATACGTTTTTGAAACGAGGAAATGCGATTTTGGGGTTGACGACGACATCATCATCATGATCTCATTTTAAGACCACAGTAAAAATCACGTTTGGCTTTATAACAAAGACGGCTAATAAAATGTAAATAATCAATTTTGAAACTTATCTATTTTGTAATAAGTGTTTTTAAGACTCGCTGCGACAGAGGCCGCTGTTTTGCCCAGCTTTTAAGCGTAGCTCATTAATATTAATTAGCTTTTCATGACGTTTCAGGGTAAACGTAATAATTCGCCGACGAACGTAGACTTGTTAATATTCAACAGTCAGCAATACGCGTTGTGATTCGCTTACTGTGCTTTACGTAATTAATATTCATGAGGAACAGTCGCCTCAGCGTTTAAAACTCCGCTTATTTAAACAAAGATCGCATTATTCGATATATTTAAAGCTATATAATGTGTACATGCAGTTATATAATACCACAATATGAGGGTGAAATGAGACGTTTTTGAAACGAGGAAATGCGATTTTGGGGGTGACGACGGCATGGTTTCACTTTCATTTACATTACCGATCGGATATCTCGCGCAGGTTTGAAACTTTTCTTCTGCTATTTTATATTTTATCGCTTTGTGACGTCTAAACATCGTAAACTCATTTAATCCCATGTGTTAATCAAGTGACGAGCATATATCCTAATCAAACATCCAGAACGGCTGACATTTCCACCATGCTCTTCTTCTTCGCCAAGTGTTTTTATTTTACATTAGCAGTTTTGTCCTGCGCCCTTTTTGCTAACAACCATGCAATGACTGTCAACACGGACAAAATCGTGCTGCCTTTTCCCTGGGATAAGATGAGGTTGCCAGAAATGGTCAAACCCCAGCATTACGACCTCCTCATACATCCTAACTTGACCTCTCTGACGTATACTGGAGAGGTTCAGATCCAAATAGAGGTAAAACAGGACACCAGGGCAATCATCCTCCACAGCAAGAAACTCCAGATCTCCAAAGCTCTTCTTTTGGACTCCAGACATCATCATCATCATCATCATCAGGATCTTCAGATCAGTGAGTTTGAAGCCAATGAACAGATTGCACTCTTCTCTGAAGGCTTCACCTTTGAGAAAGGAAGCCATGTGGTGCATTTGGAGTTCTACGCCAACTTATCTGACAGCTTCCATGGCTTTTATAAAGGCCAGTACACTACAAATAGTGGGGAAGTTAGGTAAGACACTGCATACATTGGTTTAGAATATATACACTGGACAGTTTGAGAACAGTAAGATGTTTTAAAAGAAGCCAATTCTGCTCAGGCTGCATTTATTTGATGGAAAATACAGTAGAAATTGTGAAATATTGTTATAATTTTAAATAACTGTTTTGTTTTTTTAATGTAGTATCACGTTTTATTTATTCCTGTCATTCAAAACTGATTTTTACTGTCATTATTCAGGCCCGGATTAAGAATTCAGAGGCCCCTGGGCACATTGTCTTGTAGGGCCCCCTACCCAGACACGCACCGAAATAGTTGAATTAAAAAATAAGAATAATATAATATTTTAAAATAAAATGAGTCTATAATGTATTGCCTGCTTTTTTTAAATAAATGAAATATAGATTTTACTTATTTTTAATGCATTTAAAGTGCTTTTTTAATGAAATGGTTTATAGTATACTTAAGTTAACTGAAACAGTATGAAAAATATATATATATAATAAAGGCTGTTCATTTAAAAAACAAGTAGTTTTATTAAGATTTCGCTAACATTTAACACCAGGTGGAAAACTGTTTATAGAATATTTAAAATAGCTATTTAGATGCTGTTTATACACATATGAAATAGGCTAAACCTTATTAAATACCGATGAGCCACTTGTGACTTTATGTCACATTTTCATTTTTAAACAAAAATATTTATTTTCTATTAAAAATAAATGTATTTCTAATCTTACATGTAATGGGGAAAAAAAGAAAATGAGTTTTATACGCTGAATTTGAACCGGGTTGATGATCGATCACGTCAAAACATGATGCAATGCGCTTTACGAGCTAAACCACTCACAGTGCTGTCAGTTGCGCTCTTTAGTTTTGTTTCTGTCAATCAAACAGTGATGGGCGGAAATCACTCGAAAAGCTTACGCCCCATTCACACGGGGCTTCAGCGTCAACGCTTGACAGAGGGCGTGTCTGAAGTTAGGGCTGACGCGATCGTCATAGAAGCGTCAGCCAATGAAATTAGTCAACAATCAGCTACTGTCTGAGCTGGTGTATTTGCATACAGCGACCTGATTGGCTGACGCTTCCGTCGGTGCTTGAAAAGTTGAGAAAGTCCCAACTCCTGCAGCGAGCAACACCACTGAAGCGGCGCAGACAGATCCACAATGCAGTTCGGCAACGCCTGACGTCACCCATTCAAAGTGAATGGAAGGCGTTGACGCTGACGTTATTCTAACGAGGTGCGTTCTAACGAGGTGCGCTGTTTGCACCTAACCTAAATATGCACTTCAAAATTGTAATTTTTCCCTCTCGCAGGGGCCCCAAGTGCACACGGGCCCCGGGGCTTGTGCCCCTAATGCCCATTGATTAATCCGGCCCTGTCATTATTACTCCAGTGTTCAGTGTGGCATGATCCTTCAGAAATCATTATAATGTGATGACTTGCTGCTCTATTATGATCAGTTTTTATTAGTACAAATTCACTAATAATGATTTGTGTAAATTTTTGTCTTGAGTCATAGTATAGTGGAAACTAGTGTTGTCAAATTTACTTATTTGTAAGTACAATGTACTTATTTAAAATGATACAATCTTACTTTTGGTTGGTAAAGATACTGACTTGGCTCTCTCGCACTTCTCTTGTCGCCACATTAATAATTAATCATAATAATATTAACATTTTAACACTCCTTTTAATCAGAATATAAGAAAAGATTGCACTAATTCAGCTTTTTTATTTAGGGATTGCTGATCTACTTGGTATACGCATAAGCATAATATGGTTTAGCTATTTTTACCCTCTTTTTTCTTAATTTGCGTTCTTTTAATGTTGTGGAATTTGTTCCCCATGGTATCGAAAAAGGTATCGTAGTAAAGTTGGCAATTCAAGTATCGTTACAATACTAGTCGAAACTGTGATACATTTTTCTTTTACTATTCTTTCATAGAAATCAACATTTCAAAATAATAGCTTTAATTTGCAATCCTTTTTTAATTTATTTTACATTATAAATGTATTTACTTTCAGTCTTGAACAATTTTTTGTGATGAATAAAGGTAAATAAAGGTACTTTTGAGTAGTATTATATCAGTTTCCAAACTGACGACAGCAACAATAATAAAAAAAGCAGATCATTCATTCATTAATTTTTCTTTGGTTTAGTCCCTTATTTATCAGGGGTTGCCACAGCAGAATGAACCGCCAACTATTCCAGCATGTGCCCTTCCAGCTGCAACCCAGTACCGGGAAACACCCAAACACACATTTATATACACACACACTTATACACTATGGCCAGTTTTTCCTTACCCAATTCACTGAGCCACCGTGTCGGTCCTGTCGAGCAGATCATAATACTTAAATATTTGAAGTTTTATGTGACATGCTTAAAATTCAGCTTTAAAACTCAATAATTAAACTACCTTCAATAAAACAACAGTTCTTTAATTTTGCAATAACATTTCACACTTTTTACTGTGTTTTTTAACCGAATAAAAGCAGCCTTTGTGAGCAGAATAAGAGTATAAAACATTAAATAATCGTACTAATTCCAAACTTTCGACTAGTGGTGTATGTGAAGCGGCATTACAGTAAAACCTCATTAAGTCATTTTTGTTTGTTTTTTCCTGTAGGATGTTGGCGTCCACTCAGTTTGAGCCGACACATGCTCGAGCTGCCTTTCCTTGTTTTGATGAGCCTGCATTTAAAGCCAACTTTACCATCCGCGTGCGCAGAGAAGCAAGGCACATATCCATATCGAACATGCCCAAGGTGCACAGTAAATAAAAAGTATTTTTGGTTCAGGTGAAATTGATTCTATTTGCATTCATTGTATTTCACCGAAAATTACAGTTTAAAAACTAGAACAATTGTGAAACATCTTATGCAGAGTGCGTAAACTGTGTCATGTGAGGATGCTTGACAACAGAGTTGAGGATCCAAATGCAGTTTTATTAAGAGAATTGTCTGTATGCAGAATGCAGAGTAATCCAAATCGTGGTCGGTACAGGCAGCAAACTACGTAAACAAAGAAACAAAGCGTCGTAATGTTCACTAAACAGTATAACAATCAGTGTTGGGTAAGTTACTTTAAAAAAGTACTTAATTACTAATTACTTAATCAATATTGTATTTAAAATACTTTTCTAATTACTTTGTCTGAAAAGTAACTTAATTACTCAATACGTAACTTAACTAAATACTTCTTGAAATCCCTATAAACCTTGAGTGGACAAATAATAAAAATTTAACTCTGTAAATAATAAATACTTAGATAAAACATATGAGTCAAACATGAAATAGTTTCGCCTTTTAGTTTTCTGAATCATCTTTATTATATTCTATTTAAAAAAAAATCTATAATAATTACATGCATAATAATTTTTAGTATGCAATGTAACCTTCTTAAATATTATTCTGCATATCTATCGATCAGGCAGGATCAGGCAATCTTTACAAAGAAAGCATTATTTTTGGCGGTATTAGAATGAAAGCCCGTGCAGTATGATCGGAAGTGGACAAAAGGCTTAAGATTTATACGGCATGTTTTTGAACTGGATTGTGTCTCTCTTGTTTACCTGTGATCCGATCGAGCAAAAGGTGTCTTATTACTCTGTAAACAGAGCAGCATCAGTCATGTTAAACTCGCCGACTCCCTCTGTCACATCTGCGTGGTCATCCTAGCCTTTCTCATAGTAATCTTCATAGCCCATGTAAGGTGTGCGATAGCCTTGAAAAAGCCGCACGCTACAGCACGCAGGCGCGCAATGAGGAAAAATAAATTGATTAATACTGTAATGTTCTTGTCTGGGAATATTTTCATTTGGTAAAACAGCCACTCGCTTCAGCTGAGTCCGACATCTTCCGCTTTATGACTAGCAGCAAACTGGCGCGCGGCGCTATTACATGCATCTGCACTACGATGATTTTAAAGCGCCAGAGTTTACTTTTAGAACATAAATTAATAAAATTGTGTAAGATTATTCAGCGAGTTTAATTATTTTACAATGTAACGCAGGTACATTATAAGTAACTGTAATTAAAATACCTAAAAATGAACAGTAATTAGTTACTTTACTTTTTCAGTGGAAAAGTAATTTAATTACAGTAACGCTTTACTTAGTAGAGCGTTACACCCAACACTGATAACAATAATATTATAAATGACAAACTAATGCTAAAGCTTGTGTCACCCAATAGCTGAGAACTGTAGAGCTGGCTAATGGGATTCTGGAGGATCAATTTGACACCACGGTAAAGATGAGCACCTACCTGGTGGCCTTCATCATCTGCGATTTCCACTCCATCAGTAAAAAAAGTCAGCACGGAGTTGAGGCAAGTCAATAAATCTGTAATAAAATGTAACCAGACCTCAACAAAACAGTCATTCATATTTCACTCTTCATATCCTAATTTTTTTTTGCAGATATCAGTGTATACAGTTCCCGAGAAGATCAGTCAAGCGGAGTATGCTCTCGACACCGCCGTCACAATGCTCGACTTTTATGATGAGTATTTTGACATCCCGTATCCGCTTCCCAAACACGGTGAGTGTGAAGGTTTTGCTGCTGAAGATAGTATGCATGATTAAGGGATTGTTCACTCATAAATGAAAATTTACCTACCGTTTACTCGCCCTCATGTGCTTACTACCCATTATATTCCTATGCTCAGAATAGATTTATTAGCCCTCCTGAATTATTACACATTTCTAAACATAATAGTTTTAATAATTCATTTCTAATATCTGATTTATTTTATCTTTGCCATGATGACAGCACATAATATTTGACTAGATAGTCTTCAAGATAGTGATTTATTCAGGATTCAAGATTTATTCAGCTTAAAGTGACATCTAATTAGGCAAGTTGGGGTAATTAGGCAAGTCATTGTATAACAGTGGTTTGTTCTGTAGACAATCGAAAATAAATATTGCTAATAATAATAATAAAAGGGAGCTAATAATATTGACCTTGAAATGATTTTAAAATATTTAGAAATTCTTTCTAGCCGAAATAAAACAAAATAAGACTTTCTCCAGAAGAAATTGTGATTACTATTGTGAGTCTGTTAAACATCATTTGGAATGAGAAGTTTATCATACTAGTTACGCGTATACACTTTTAATGTGCCTTTTAAACAGTTTTTTTGCATATTAGCGCTTGCATTACATCTCTTTATGCGATATTACAAAATGTGCATAGAAATAGTTAGATAGAAACATGGCTATTGTTTTCCATAGTATTCCTTTTCCCACAATTGAAGTCAATAGCTGTGTCCCAAATGGCACACTTAACAGCATAGTATATGTATGTAGTGTCGTCCCAAATGGAGCACTAATGATTTTTTACTAAGCGGAAATTTAAACCGTTTCCCTGATGACGTTTGACGGTTGCCAAATAAGTTAAATAAATTACCAAAGTACCAAATAATACCTGCCATAAGTATAATCGCATGCACCATCAAGAATATAATCACTCTCGTAGAAATATTTTGCTTTCACAATCCAAAATAGATAAAGTAATTCAACATCAGTGGCTAAAAGGCAACGTGAGCAAAGCTGCAGTTGTTGAGTGCGTGTTCAACATGCCACACTCCATTTTACCAGTTGAATAAGTGCATCATAAGAGTAATTATAGTGCACTTATTATTTTTTCAGAGATTTCAGTGTAAACGCAATACTTACACTCTTTATACTACAAAATGGCGTAGAATAGTGCACAAGTCTGCGATTTGGGACGCACCTAATGACTACTGTTATCCAACAAAACATCGTCTTTTGTGTTCAATGGAAAAAATAAAGTCCTAAAGGCCAGGCAAGTTTATTTTATACAGCACATTTCATATACAACGGTAATTCAAAGTAATTTACATAAACAAGAAAAAAAGAAGTAGTATAAGAATCTGACGGTCTAAATCAGTGGTTCTCAAACTTTTTTCACCAAGTACCACCTCAGAAAAAAAATTTCTCTCCAAGTACCACTATAATTGCATTAAAATACAGTAGCATAGTAGGTCTAATTAAGCAGCTACAGCACTGCACAGTTCAAAAATGAGGCAGATTAATTCTTAATATGAATATTTATTATTATCAGCCACACTAAACATTTTAAATAGTTTGAACATGAACACTATACTGTGCATTAAGGTAAAAAAATAAATATAATGCAACTTTTGAATTAAAATGTGCTTTTAAAGTTAACTAAAATCGCACTGTACTTATGTAAAAAGAAAACTAAAAAGTATTATCATAAAGTAGCCTATTCGTTAAGTTCCTTGGACCTCATAAATATAGGCTATATGTCATCATAGTCATAAATATGTTGCATGTATATATGATTTATTTGTATGTCTTTAAAATGTAAACATTAACTTGTATTTTGAATATCTAATAAATAATATAAGTACAAAGAATTTAATTTACATACTTAAATTAGAAATTAGATCTGCTTACTGCGCGTTGGAGTAGGTTTTGTGTGTCAGAAAAGCAAGTGATTAAACCATACCTGTCAACAAAAATGCGAGGTATGCCCTAACAACTGTTACAAACATGGAAGGGAAATTAGCTTTAAATGATAGAATACATAATAAACATTAGAAAATTGAACATAAAATAAAAGGTTTAGCCCTTAAAATCAATTTACTGATCACATCAGTGTTATCGTACGGGTTAAAAGTGTGTTAACTTTTTTACTTTAATTATTCAGGGATTCCTCTGCGTACCACTAGAAAGAAGCCTGCGTACCACTAGTGGTACACGTACCACAGTTTGAGAACCACTGGTCTAAACTATTAACCCTCCAGTGAATTTATTTTCCAAGTATTTACAATAAGAAAAAATGTGCTTAAACGTAGCTTAAACTACTTATTTACCGAATAAATGTCTACCTGCGCATCATAAAAGACATGTAATTTTGTTTGAACAGATCATGCGATGGCAAAATTGTGTGCTGTTAATGGACAAACCAGCAATTCGAGCACATTGCAAAACATCTGCAATGTTGTTTTGGTCTTTGTAAAATGCCTCAGCTAAAGTCCATCATCACAGTGGTTCAGTATTATTGCTATTATATTGTAATTACCTCCAGAACTATCTTGAGCATCTGCGCTCCCAAAGAGCGTCCCACACCTCCAAAAGCCACTCATTGCATTTCATCTTCGCAAGAAATGTATTATGTAATAAAAAAGGCCCACAGTGGGTTTTCCTACCACAGCAAACACCATTTTTCTTGTTGATGTTTGGCGGCAGTTTATTAGGAAGTGATGATTCTGTTCTCTTTGACCAATTGGATGGAAACAGTGCTTTATTTGCAAATGATTTATGTGATATTCCAGGGTTGTGCATAAATTTAATTCACATCTTTGAATGGGAACATAGCTAATCGCGACCGCTTTCCAGCATTTTTCAAAACATCTTCTTCACCGTTTATCAGAAGAAAGAAACTCAAATATGTTTAGAAAAAATGGGCGTGAGGGCGAGGAAATTATGACCAAATTTTACCTTATAAATCTAACGTGAACACATTTGTTTAACTGAATTGTGTGTACAATTATCGTTTCCTTGCAGATCTCGCAGCCATCCCGGATTTCCAGTCAGGTGCTATGGAGAACTGGGGTTTGTCGACGTACAGAGAGTCCGGTTTGCTCTTTGACCCTGCGAAATCTTCTTCCTCTGACAAACTAGGCATCACCAAAGTCATCGCTCACGAACTAGCCCATCAGGTTGATTTTTATATTACTCATTCACAGCCTCACAGACTCTTCACAGCCTCATCTTTGTGTAGGGAAAATAACACTAACTTTCCCTCACATGTCAGAGCACAGCGTCTCTGTGACATGATTCAACCAGGATCTGCTACAGCGTTTGTCTTCTTCGTTTTTTAGCTACAGTGTTTGTGGGCAGAGATTTCAATTTTCTCTGGGTCTGTGCGTGCAACAAACGGGCAGGGCCTGAGTTCTGCTAGCATTGAACATATGCTAAAGGGATTCTTTACTCAAATTAATAAATTCTTTTATTATTTACTCCCCTTTCCCAGAGATGGGTTGTGGCTGGAAGGGCATCCGCTGCGTAAAACAAATGCCGGATAAGTTGG
>CAIGQQ010037750.1:5987717-6005955 GCA_903798035.1 Danio albolineatus | reverse complement strand
AACGAATTGGATTTGCGCACTTTTGAAGCATGTTTTGAATTTAACGAGTTGGATTTGCGCACTTTTGAAGCATGTTTTGAATTTAACAAATTGGATTTGCGTACTTTTGAAGCATGTTTTGAATTTAACTAATTGAATTTGCGCACTTTTGAAGCATGTTTTGAATTTAAGGAATTGGATTTGTATATTTTTTAATTGTTTTAAATTTGATGAATTGGATTTGCGTACTTTTGAATCGTGTTTTAAAATGAGGAATTGGATTTGTGTATTTTTTTTAATTTAATTGGATTTGCATACTTTTGAATCGTGTTTTAAAATTACGAATTGGATTTGTGTATTTTTGAATCATGTTTTGAATTTACAAATTGGTTTTTAGATGTATGAATTTTATTTTGTAAATTTATTATTTTTGAGACTGGCTCCATAGTTTCCTCATTAAATTTCTTCAAACAAACCTGAATAAATGAGTTTATTGTAGGCATATTTCACCCAAAAATAAAAATTCTATCATTTACACACCCTAGAGTGGTTGCAAACCTGTTTGTGTTTCTTCTGTTGACCACAAAAACAGATATTTTAAAGAATGCTGGAAACCTGTAACCTTTGACTTCCATAGTATTTTTTTTCCTTCTATGGGAGTCAATAGTTACAGGTTTTCAGCTTTCTTCAAAATATGTTCGTTTGTGTTCAACAGAAGTAAGAAACTCAGGGTGGGTAAATAATATGTACATTTTAAATTACTTTAAGAAACCATAAAATTCTAAATTACAGAAGTGGTTCAAGGAGGACAGTGTTGACGTTGGAGCCATCATGGACACATGGACTCTGCAGGAGGGGTTTCCTTTAATCACTGTGGAGGTTAAAGGTCAAGAGGTTTCTCTTAAACAGGAGCGCTTCCTCAAAGGAGCAGAATCTTCAAAGTAAGACTAAACTACTGCTAAATTGCATACTATACAGACTATGTTTTCTAAAAATAATATGAGCAATAGTACACACGGTATTACTAAAACACGCAGATAATAGTGTTATGCAAGGGATGAAGTACATTTAGATAGATGTTTTTGTTATTGCAGAATAAACCCGACAGGTTTATCAGCAACCAGACACAAAGCGGAGCACTGTTGTATAAGACTGAAGAGCTTTAATCTGTGAAAACAGCCATAATAGATGTACTTTATCTCGCGTAATACATTGCTACTTGCCATAAAACATAAAAATAACTCACAAAACATTGCACTGATCCAAAATAGTTTAACAATTCTTTGATTAAATGCAAAGCTAACAGAAACCAAAACTGCTGAATGGAGTATACACTAACCTGTGCATTATTCAGTCACAAAGATGAAAGCCGTGCGGAGCGATTACAAGTTACAACACACAATTAAATACATATTTCGCAAACTACCTAAAACAACCATTTTAGGCCCAATCCCAATTCTATTTTTGTAACCTTTCCCCTTCCCCTTGGCCCTTACAACCGAGGATTAAGGGGAAGGGCTTCAAAACTTACCCCTAATAGCGTTTAATTATTGTTATTTTTTTGTTAGTATTTTCTTTTTTTTTTGTGTTAAATATAGTTTTAAAGTCGGTGCCTCGAGGTCCTTTTCCGATCCTTCACCTGTCTCTGCTTCCCATGGTTTCTTGTGAATTCTCTACACTGTTCTATTCATTAAAGGTTAATATTATAGGTTTAAAGTGACAGTCAGGCATTGTTAAAATACATTTAAAAATATATATTTTAAAATAAAATACTAGATACCTCTATTTTAGGTATATAATACAAAAAAAACTAAATACAGCAGCCACAAATGTATCTAATTAAAATACTGTACATTACTGTACTGTACAAAATACTGTACATTATTTTACTGTATATTATTACACTGTAAATAATTTTTAACAATTATTTTATTTTAATAATATTTATTTATTCATTCATTTTCCTTCGGCTTCGTCCCTATATTTATTTATTAACTATTCCAGCATATGTTTTACACAGCGAATGCCCTTCCAGCTGCAACCCAGTACTGGGAAACACTTATATCGTTCACACACACTCATACACTACGGCTAATTTAGTTTATTCAATTCCCCTATAGCGCATGTGTTTGGACTGTGGGGGAAACCGAAGCACCTGGAGGAAACCCACGCCAACACAGGGAGAACATGCAAACTCCACACTGAAATGCAAACTTACTCGAACCAGCAACCTTCTTGCTGTGAGGCGACAGTGCTAACCACTGAGCCACCATGTCGCTAACAATATAATTTAGAAAAAAATTGTTCTTTGACATTTTTATTTTATTTTATATACCCAAATTAAAAGTAAGAATAATAGTTTAGAATAGTTTTTATGTAAATTAGTACTTACAACCAGGCACATTCATATAACTATCATTATATTATTATTATTATTATGTTTTTTTAATTATTATGTAATTTTTATATTAATTCCCTGTGTTTTTCACATCTTCCAGTTCATCAAGCTTCCTGTGGCAGGTTCCTCTGACGTACATCACCAGCGGCAGTAATGCAGTGCAGCGTTTCTTGCTGAAAACCCAAAGAGGTTTGCTGCGTCACATTATAAATATTAAACCCATCCACTTTACCTTCAGTCGTGCTCAGATTAACTTTTCTGTGTGCCCGCAGATGTGTTTTACCTGCCAGAGAAGGTGGAGTGGATCAAATTTAACGTGGATCTGCGAGGTTATTATATTGTGCATTATGAGTCTGGAGGCTGGGACTGTTTGATTAAGCAGCTCCGAATGAACCACACTGTGTTCAGCAGCAACGACAGAGCCAGTCTCATACACGACATCTTCCAGCTAGTCAGGTCTGTGCTTGCATTTCACTTCAGGGTATATACAGTTGAAGTCAGAATGATTAGCCCTTCTGAATTATTAGCCCCCCTGTATATATGAAGAGTTTCGTTGCAAAATGCGATAAACGCCATTTTTTGACATTTGGATTTTATGATTGTAAATCACTGTTCAGATGTTCCTTATCTATGTGTGAATTGCTGCCATTAACACAATTTAAGAAAACATTTTAGGCCTACTACAAAATGTATTTTTTCACAAAACGTCCACCAGAAACGTTTTCACAAAATGTCCACCAGACCAGTTTATTTACAAAATGCGATATAATAGTTATAGAACTGTTATATATAGAACAGATATGCGCGAGCTCAGCATCCCCTGGGAGGAGAGTCACCGCCGGTGAAGTGCTCAGAGTTTGCTTATTGATTTAACGTTAATATCAAAACAAAAAAAACATATGTTTTTAAAAAGAGGATTCACTAGGCTAACTAAAAACTTTTGCCATTTAATTGTTTATACTGTAGGCGAGCTGTCAGTCACAAACTACGTCCGTCTGTCAGTCAGAGAATCAAAGCTTCAGAGTCGAGCTAACCTCATGGATTTTGATGATGGTTTGGAGCCGGTCATTCCAGCTGCATAATAATAACAACAATAATAATAATAATAATAATAATATTACTATTACAGTGAAATAAGTCATTAAATATGACGGGACGAGCCCGACGAGGCGAGCGAGAATAATTGCCCTCTGTCCTAACAAACTGCCCTCTCGTACAGTGTGTTTGGACAGAGGGCAATTATTCTTTATTTTATTTTATTTCATTTCATTTCATTTCATTTCATTTCATTTTCTTGTCGGCTTAATCCAGGGTCGCCACAGCGGAATCAACCGCCAACTTATCCAGCATATTTTTTACGCAGCGGATGCCCTTCCAGCCGCAACCCATCTCTGGGAAACATCCATACACACACATTCACACTCATACACTACGGACAATTTTAGCCTACCCAATTCACCTATACCACATGTCTTTGGACTTGTGGGGGAAACCGGAGCACCCGGAGGAAACCCACGCAACCACGGGGAGAACATGCAAACTCTACACAGAAATGCCATATGACCCAGCCGGGGCTCGAACCAGCGACCTTCTTGCTGTGAGGCGAACGTGCTACTCACTACGCCACTGTGGCGCCCTTCATTTCATTTCATTTCAGAGTCAGATAATTGACGCTCTGATATATGACTTTGTTTTTCTTCCCCTCAGCATTGAGAAGGTTCCTCTGGATAAAGCTCTGAATCTGAGTTTGTATCTCAGTAAAGAGTCCGAGATCATGCCGGTGACGCAGGGCTTCAGTGAACTGGTGCCGCTTTACAAACTCATGGAGAAGAGAGACATGCAGGAACTGGAGAACCAGCTCAAGGTATCAGTGCAGACCAATAAATCCAGCTAAAGATGAAATGTGGAATATTTGAGATATTCAGATGCTTTGCAGTGTCAAAGTTCAGGACATATTTATGTAATGTAATGTGTGTGTTTATATAGTGCATTTATCATGTATGGCCATACACCCAAAGCTCTTCACAATCATGAGCGGGTCTCCCCATTCCACCACCAGTGTGCAGCATCCACTTGGATGATGCGACGGCAGCCACAGGACAACGGCGCCAGTGCGCTGGCCATACACCAGCTATTGGGGGGTGATAGAGCCAATTGAGTGGATGGGGATGAATGGGAGGCCTTGATGGTTAAGGGCAGAGAGGGAATTTGGCCAGGACACTGGGGTGACACCCCTACTCTTTATGAGAAGTGGGATCCATGGTATTTTTAATGACCTTGGTTTAACGTCTCATCCGAAAGACAGCGCTCACTGACAGTATAGTGTCCCCTTCACTTTTACTGGGGCATTAGGACCACAGGTTGAGCTGGCCTCACTAACACCACATCCAAGAGCAACCTAGTTTTCCCATGTGGTCTCCTATCCAGGTATTGACCAGGCTTAGCTCAGTGAGTAACCGGTCTTGGACTATGGCATGTGGATTTGATTGGTCAGAAAATTTGAGTGTGGGAGGTGACGTCAAACAAAAATTGTTGATTCATTTAGACCAGAGGTGCCCAAAGTAGTGCCCGTGGGCCAGAGTTGGCCCATGTATACCTTTGGTTTGTCCCACCATGGAAAGAGAGGGAGAATAATGGGGAGTTGGTTGAGGCAAATGCCTTTGACAGAGATCCATCATTTCAAATTTAACATAATCTTTAGTTTCTTTGTTTAATTGAGGAGCAACAAAAAATATAGCAACAATCTTGCATAAGAGAGGCACCATTTGGCTAAATTTGGGCTTTATAGCATGAATGGCCAAGGACGAGACGCGTTTACTACGCGTTTAAATGTCATATTTAAAATGTTTTAATCAAAAACTATAAATCGTATCTGCATGAGGAGATATGACAACAATTTCCCATGTGCAAGGCATGTTTTGTCCAAATTTGGGGCTTGTAGTATGAACGGCCTAGGAGAAAGTTAACTTTTTTAGGGGAATAATAATAATAAGTTTAAGTAGGATAACAGTATGTAACTATATAATGATAGTTTCAATTAAATGTTGCAGGAATCCGACTTGTGTATTAAGTAAACATGCTTAATATGTTTTAAAGCAACGTTTTCATGTTATTTTTAAATATTAGCAAATAAATAGCCTATGACAAATTTAATGTAACGTAACGGTTTGGTATGTTGTACTTTGGCCCACAGCCCTCAATCAACTTTGGTTTTTGGCCCTTTATAAGAAAAAGTTGGGCACCCCTGATTTAGACATGTTTAGACAAATTCAAATGCAAAAAAGTTTTTAATTTTCAGTGAAATTTCAGAGTTTTCATGTTTTTGGGTGAGCTGTCCCATTAAATATAAGGTGTAAATGAGTTCATGTATTTGAGACAGGCTGTTGGTGTTTTGTTGTGTTTTTCAGGGTCATTTAGTGAAGTTATTCCAGCCGCTGATCGACCGGCAGAGCTGGTCAGATGACGGGTCTGTGTCCGAGCGGATGCTCAGGAATTATCTGCTGCTGTTCGCGTGTGTCCGCCGCTACCCGTCCTGTGTCAGCACCGCCACACATCTGTTTCACAAGTGGAAGGAGTCTGATGGCAAAATGTGGTGAGAGTTTGTTTGACTCACGGAGTGACCTAGTTCAGTTCAATGAACGCTTCTTTACATTTCCGGGTTTCTCAGTAGGCTTGCCGCGATAGACGGTGTTGACGGTGTTACCGGTTTTAAGACGCAACACCGGTGACATCACTTTTCCACCGTGACACCGTCCCCATATATATATATATATATATATATATATATATATGTCGAGTATTTTTCACTTACAACAGATATGTGGTCGCTAACTTTCCATTTCATGGAATGGACACAATGCCTCCAACCTGAACCTATATCTGTGCCCAACACTATTGAGAAGACAGAGAAACCCCGCACGGACCGTGCCCTTTTTGCTGTAAAGGATTCAATTCTTTTTTACGGAGCCGAACAAAATCATGACGCCACAGTTGGACGAGCACAAACACAAAATAATAATTCGTATATTTTTCTTGGAAAAAAATACCTTTTTGAAACGAATTTCGTTAGCAATAATTTGTTTCTTAATTGTTCTGTATTTTTCGTTGGTCAGTGAACTAGCCTACTAGAAAAAAAGAATAACGAATAACCTTTGCGGTGATGCGCTTATGTCCGCTATGTCAAGTCCGCTATATGCAAACATGAGTTGCCGTGAGGTTGTGTTTGGTTGTTGAATAAAATAGCCTAAATTAAATTAAAGTTAAATATTTATAGTTTCAGAGAATCCTATATTATACTGTCACTATTAATGAAATATTTGAATAAGCAGGACAGGCTTTTACGATGTAGCTATTAAACAGACTCTGTTGAAAGGATTATAGCAGTGGCACCAGCAGAAGTACGGGCGTGAATAAATGCCGCTTAAATAATTGAAATTGATTATTAAACAGTATACACTACACATACCTTTCAACCCTCACGTATTTCCCGGGATTCTCCCGTATTTTACAGTCGTTCTCCGACGGGTGTCAATAAACATTAAAGAGCCGATCCTCCCTATACGCAACCCATACCGCTGAACCACCAGCGCCGCCCCTTCTTCTTAAATGTGAATCTTTTCTGTGCTTTCGTTTTATTAAGCAATGTAACACTTTAGAATAAACATAAAAACGGCGGGATTCCCTTTCCTTTTCATTACAGGTGCCGTCGCTCCTCCTGTGCAATCCTCAGTCAAAACAGTCATAAAGCGGTGCGTGACTGTCAGCTGACGCGTCCATAGTGATAAACCGACGCTGTATTCTGTACACTCGATTAGAAGCAAAGCGAAAGTGGATACTGGGTTTTGGGTGCGTGTTTGAACAGACATATACACATGAAACATCTAAAGATGTCGATCTTAATGGTTAACTAATTTTGTCTTAAATGAGCATAAAACGTTAGGAAAGCAATCGAATGCCGTCATTAGATGTAAACTTATGTTATTTATAACAGAGACACCTGTTATTTAATGTAATCAAACAAAAAATCTAAATAAATGATTCATTCACTGCTCTTTATTCAGAATGTGTAAGATATACAGTGAAGAAAAGATTAATACGATTTGATAACTTGATTCTATTTCTTTCATTGATCATTTTCTTGTCGGCTTAGTCCCTTTATTAATCCGGGGTCGCCATTCTATTTCTTTATAATAAAATAATTTTTTTTCTAAACTATTTGCTAATGTATTCTATACATTAAAAATAAGATCCTTTATTTTCACACCCCAATGCTGACAGGTATGACTACAATATGTTGACAAAGCAGGAAAGAATGAGAATAAATAAAGGTGTGCGTTTGTGTGATTTAAAGTGTGCATGTGCTTGCATGGTAGGAGATGTAAAGAAAAGATGTTTCTTGTTCATTCATTTAATCTTATTTAAACATTGTGAAATTTATTTATTTATCTTTCCATTTTATTATTCGTTTTAAAAACATTCTAATATAGACTACGTAACGTTTATGGTTGTTATTAGTTTGGTTGCAACTTTCACAGTTTTTTCAGCCTGTAGCATTGTTGTTGTTTGTTTTTTTTTTTTTTGTTATGTTAATAAAAGTTCTGTGTTTAATAACAGTAATTTTTTGGTAGTGTCGTTGTCCTCCATTCAAACAATTGACGCCGAATTGCCAATTGCCGCAAGACTGAAAGTGAAAGCATAATACGCATGCGTTTATAAGCCATTTAAAAGCAGAAAAAAAAAGAGGAAAAGAGGAAACCCCCACCCCCACGGTGATTACCGGTATTACCGGTGTTGTCACATGTCGATTAACCGGTGGCGAAATTTCTTCATCGTCACAACCCTATTTCTCAGTAGTGGAAGTCGCCATAGTTGGTAAACTTAGAGCACAGTGAATGGGAGAATACAACAAATATTATTTTTACAATCCTATTTGCTGAAATAATAAAAGAAAAACTCCACGATGGTGTTATCAAGACTTTCAGAAAAAGGACATAAATTGTGTGAGACTGATAATGGCAGTCAACGTCAAATTAACTGTCCTGCCCCATAGACACTGCATTAGCACTAGTGGTGTAACGGATCACAAATCTCACGTTGTTGAGGTTTTTGAGTCACAGGTTTTTGAGTCGCGGGACCGTTTTTCGGATCAGCCATAAGGGGAGGAGACAAATGTTATCTGCTTTCCATTTCTTGCAAAAACATTACAGCAAAACACTTACAGAACTTGGTAACACTTTACTTCGATGGTGCATTTGAGTATTAGTAGACTGTCTACTTAATATCTGTTGATACTGACATTCAACAGACATTTAACTGACTATAAGAAACTCTGCAAGTACATGTCAACTTACACTAACCCAACTCCTAACCCCAACCTAACAGTCTACTTATAATCTAATGAGAATTAGTTGCAATTTAACTTAAACTCAACAAACGGACCATCAAAATAAAGTGTGACCCAGAACTTAGAAGCTGTATATTTATTAAAAATAAAATTATGAAATAATCAGCTGAATAAAAATAAACTAAGATATTCAGTGCTGTGAAAAATTCATTATTACTACTATTGTTGCTGATAACACTAAATGTAGAAATCTGACATTATCATTTGTATAACCCAGATTTGTCTCATTTTCAATAAATGATTCAGTGATTCACTCATCAAACTTCATGTTTCACTGCTAGATGATCATTTTTGAAGGATTATTCAGTGGCTTATTCAGTGGATTATTCCAGGATTCTGACCAGAACCAGGAAATCAGAGCACATCACACCTGTCCTCAGATTTTTACACTGGCTCCCAGTTACATTCAGAATAGAGTTTAAAGTATTACTACTTGTCTATAAATCACTAAATGGCCTAGGAGCTCAATACATTACAGACATGCTCACTGAATACAAGCCTAACAGATCACTCAGATCATTAGGATCACATAAACTAGAAATTCCAAGAGTTCAGTCAGAGCAGGGTGAATCTGCTTTCAGCTACTAACAGCGCCCCCCGCTGCTGGAATCAGCTTCCAGAAATGATCAGATGTGCTCCAACATTAGGCACATTCAAATCAAGACTGAAAACACATCTGTTTAGCTGTGCCTTTACTGAATGAGCACTGTGCTACATCCCACAGATCGCACTATTGTGTCTTTCTTCTCTTTTTCATTCTTTTATAACTTGTTTTAACTCATTTTAATCTGTTTTTATGTTTTTTATTATTTGTTTTTATTTTCTTATACTTAAATTTTTATTCTGCTTATGTAAAGCACTTTGAATTGCCACTGTGTATGAAATGTGCTATAGAAATAAACTTGCCTTGCCAAATACGCATTATCATCAATCATCAGCTAAGTGTGAACTCTTGAAATGTTCTTTCCAATCATGATTGTTGTGTTATTTGTTTCAGGCTCCCTACCGACGTCAGTTTGGTGGTCTACACTGAAGGGGCACGTACAGACGAAGGCTGGGACTTTTTGTTAGAGAAGTACAAGAGATCGGTCTCTCCATCAGAGAAGTGGATGATTAAAGCTGCCCTCTCGTACAGTCCGTTAGCTCACAAACTCCAGTGGTGAGTCTGAAGCTGCGAGACGCCTCATGACCTCGTTTTCATACAGAAGTTCAGCCAAACCTGACAATAACCCTTGAAGTCAACGTGAAACAGAAGTTGATTTTTATGTCGATATGTTGATGTACAGGGCGACACGATGACCCGAGCACTGTCGCGTTTGCTGGTTGCTGGTTCGAGTCCAGTTTGACATTTCTGTGTGGAGTTTGTATGTTCTCCTCATGTTGGTGTGGGTTTCCTCCGGGTGCTCCGGTTTCCCCCACAGTCCAAACACATGCGCTATAGGTGAATTGATTAAACTAAATTGGCCGTAGTGACTGTGAATGTGAATGCAAGTGAGTGTATGGGTGTTTCCCAGTACTGGGTTACAGCTGAAGTCGTTGGCGGTTCATTCAAGCTAAAGGAAAATGAATGAATGATACATTATTTAGGACAGTTTCATGCCCCTGAGATGAAGGAAACATTAATAAAGAGGAGACTTCCATCAGGGTTGTCTTGATCCCGCTTGCCAGTTGTAAAATGAATCTTTAATAGGGACTTATTATGGCAGATTCACATTTACATGTTGTTTTAACACAGTAGGGGTGACCAAAAGTGGATTCATCAACGACCTGCGATTCTTTCTCCACCCATTTTGAATCTGTTATCAATATCAATTCTGTGTTTAAATTAGATCAAATGTACTGTAGGGCAAGAATTGTTTTGGAATCGGATCGTGACTCCCAGGATCATAATCAGATTAGATAATAACTAAAGAAACCAAGTATACAACCTCCCTAAAATGGTGAATGGTTTTAGGATGTAATATACACTCACTGGTCACTTTATTAGGTACACTTTACTTGGACCGAGTTGGACCCCCTTTTGCCTTCCGAAGTATAAATTGAACAAGGTACTGGAAATATTCCTCAGAGATTTTGCTCCATATTGGCATGATAGCATCACGCAGTTGCTGCAGATTTGTCGGCTGCACATCCATGATGCGAATCTCCCGTTCCTCCACATCCCCTGTGGAGGCCATTTGAGTACAGTGAACTCATTGTCATGTTCAAGAAACCAGTCTGAGATGATTCACGCTTTAAGACATGGAGTGTTATCCTGCTGGAAGTGGCCATTAGAAGATGGAGACACTGTGGTCATAAAGGGATGGACATGGTCAGCAGCAATACTCAGGTAGGCTGTGGTGTCGACACGATGCTCAATTGGTACTAATAGACTCAAAGTGTGCCAAGAAAATATCCCCCACACCATTACACCACCATCACCAGCCTGAACTGTTGATACAAGGCAGGATGGATTCATGCTTCATGTTGTTGATGCCAAATTCTGACCCGACCATCCGAATGTGGCAGCAGAAATGGAGCCTCATCAGACCAGGCGACGTTTCTCCAATCTTCTATTGTCCAGTGTTGGTGAGCCTGTGTGAATTGTAGCCTCAGTTTCCTGTTCTTAGCTGACAGGAGCGGCACCCGGTGTGGTCTTCTGCTGCTGTAGCCCATCCGCCTCAAGGTTGGCCGTGTTGTGCGTTCAGAGATGCTCTTCTGCAGACCTCGGTTGTAACGAGTGCTTATTTGAGTTACTGTTGCCCTTCTATCAGCTGGAACCAGTCTGGCCATTCTCCTCTGACCATAAACAAGGCGTTTGCGCCAACAGAACTGCCACTCACTGGATATTCCCTATTCTTCAGACCATTCTCTGTAAACCCTAGAGATAGTTGTGCGTGAAAATCCCAGCAGATCAGCAGTTTCTGAAATACTCAGACCAGCCCGTCTGGCACCAACAACCATGACACAGTCACCACTTGCCCATTCTGATGCTCGAATTGATCTGCAGCAGATCGTCTTGACCATGTCTACATGCCCGAATGCATCGAGTTGCTGCCATGTGATTGGCTGATTAGAAATTTGCGTTAACAAGCAGTTGGTCAGGTGTACCTAATAAAGTGGCCGGAGATAATAAAGAGTGTATGTAGGCGAACTAAGATGCAGCAAAAGGCTGTTAAGGCTCCGCCCTCTTCTAGAAATGGTCATTTGCATTTAAAGAGACGCATACAGATACAATGTATTTTCGCCTCCACAGAAGAAGCATGTAAAGCATGGTATATCAACTGATCCGTGAGGTAAACTGAGCTGAAACAAATGCATTCTGGAACACCTGAGTGAACATAAACACCTTAGTAAGACAAAAGCTTGATTCATTTCTCACCGGTTCAATCCTTAATGTTTTTTTGTGTCTCATTACGTCTAGGCTTTTGGAAAGAAGCAGTGAAGGAGAGATCATGAAAACTCAAGACCTGCCCTCGATGCTTATCAGCGTCAGTAAAAACCCCAAAGGCTTCAAACTGGCCTGGGACTTCCTGAAAACCAACTGGGGCAAACTTGTGAAAAAGTGTGTGGCGAATGATCCTTCTGATATATTATTAACAGCAAACATCAGACCTTATTTGACAGTCAAATCAAATGCTACTGTGGTACTGTTAGACTGCGAGTGTTATATTAGTAATGTGTGTAAATCCTGGTTGCAGGTTCGATCTCGGTTCCTCTGCAATATCTCGTGTGGTGGTGGGAGTCACCGATCAATACTCCACCAAAGAAATGCTTGATGAGGTACGTCACGTTGATGATCCTTTCGAAAACCAAGGCCGTTTTAGGGCGTACTCACACTATACTGTTATAAATGAGATTTTTTTGTTTTTACTGTAATAAGTTCATTATAATAAGTCAAAATTGATACTGTATTAATCCATATAAGGCAATATTTTCTAGTCATTGTTAAACTTAAACCCATGGCAACTATATTTACTTTCGGCCCACTAGCGTTAATCAAGTTTGGTTTTTGGCCCTTCATAAGAAAAAGTTGAGCAGCGCAGCCGTTTGAGTCTTTTTGTCTCAAGACTTCCGCTCTCATTCACGTCCATTCATTTTTAGACATTAAAATCAGCTCGTTCTGCTGCTTGATGTTGCAAACTGATGTTTTCTTATTATATTACTCTATTTTGTCTGTGTAGTCATGCAAACACTTGTTTGTAGAGCGAGTAGTTTGACCATTTTCTGCCGTTTATTATTCCTAGTCATTTCTCCTATAGGCGACTGAATCTGAAGCTCTAAAACAATCACAAACACGAGCGACTTCAGCATTGAAGAAAAAGATCAACACCTCACAAATGAAGAGATCTGACCAGATACTCAGTCTGCTGATGGTAACCGAGTCAGCAGCTGTGTATTATTACACAAATACGTTAGCATACTGTTTACATTTATGGCTTACTAATGTTAACACAGATCTTACAAGATATTGCTATTTATTTATCTTCCATAATATAAAGGCTGCGTGGCTGCAGGACCTTCCTAAACCAGCGATGCACGAACATCCTGTAGTCTCCACTGATCCCTGCTTACTAAGTAGCACCCACGCTGAGTGGCCTGGACTGCTGGACTGGCTGGGGTGAACATTTGCTCCTAATAAGACGAAATCCCCCTCACTGTGTAATAGACCACCACCATCTTTCCCACTGTGTAAATATTGGCAGGCCTCGGTACTTTTATAAGTCTTCATAAACGCTCCATCTACTCCCTGTGACAAGAGAAAGCCATTAATAATATCCCTGTAAGTCACCTCTGGCTCATATCGTCTACACACATTAACGGTAACTTTAGATGGAGCAATATGAGACCATCTGATGGTTGCAGGGAGGTTTCACCGTACTCCCAGCTCCAAACATTTACTGAACTAGCGTAATATGCACTATTCTAAAATGACAGCTAACTATACACTGTAATGACTTCCCGAATCAGTCATCTGATGTACTGTGTCAGCGTAGCGGAAGCTGGATGACAAAATGCAGAAGAGCGAAGTATTAAAAGTGGCCTGGGCGGAATAAGGTCAATACTTTATTAAAATTTATTTAAATTATGTATTTTATTTATTGTTTAACAGGGAAAGTATTCCTTAAAAAGAACACGCATTAACGTACACTTATATTATTATTTTAAAATAATTATAATCCCCAGGAAAAAGGGCAGGGGCTCAAGCTAACATTTTCACTTGAAATAGGGCCTCAACTCCCCCTTTTATCTGTAAATAGTTTTTGCATGAAGTAAGATAATGCAAAGGGACCCGTGTTGTTCTGTTACAGTCATGAAGACGTCTGTGTAGCCTCTTTTATGCCTGATTAGGGAATTTAAGCTGGAAAATGTGCAAATGTCTCCTGATGTCGTGAATTTGATCTCTTTGTGGTGCAGGTGGAGTCGTTCTTTGGGTCACTGGCGCAGGATCAGGGCTCTGGGCTCCGTAGTATTCAACAGGCCCTGGAGAAAATCCAGCAGAACATCCTCTGGATGGACAGGAACGTCCCGCTGCTGAAAGCCTGGCTGGACAATCACAGTTCATGATGCTCCAGAAAGTGTGTGTAACTGTGTGTGTGTGTGTGTGTGTGTGAGTGACATGTCAGGACACAAATCTGTATAATGTCATACAATAGGTATGACAGGGGTATTAGAACAAGGAGATGAATTATGAGGACATTACTGACGTCCTCATTTCTGAAAAAGCTTAGAAATCTCACAGAATGAGTTGGTCTCAGGAACTTTGTTTCCTGTGATGGTTGGGTTTAGGGGTAGAGTGGGGTTAGGGCAAATACGAAATACAGTATAAAAACAATGGAAACCTATGGAATGTCCCCGCAATTCACAAAAACAAATGTGTGTGTGTGTGTGTGTGTGTATCCAGACTGCGCATATAGTTTCAGCTCCAGTGCAGCTTTTTACAGGGACTTTTACAGCGGTTTCACACTGCAGCTGAAGACTCGTGTGCTCTGGACCAAAGAAGAAAAGGATCATCCAGAGCGTCACCAGCAACAAGTCCAAAACCAAGAGTCTGTCATGGTTTGGGGTGGTGTCAGTGGCCTTAGCAAAGGTAATTTGCACTTCTGTGATGCACCATTAATGCTGAAAAGCACATAGAGATTTTGGAGCACAACATGCTGCTGCCTTCTACAGGGACACCCATGCATATTTCAAAAAGACAAAGCTAAACTACATTCGGTACACATTACAAAGTCCTGCCTGCAGAGGAAGAGGATACAGGTACTTGACTGGCCTGCCTGCAGTCCCGACCTGTCTCCAATAGAGAATGTGTGGCGGATTAAGTACAAAATGCGACAACGAAGACCCCGTACTGTTTTCCCGTACTGTTGCTGATTTGTTTGCAGGAAGAATGGGACAACATGACACCTGAAACACTTCATCACTTAGTGTCCTTCAGTCCCTAAATGTCTTTTAAGTGTTGTGAAAAGGAATGGCGACATCACAAAGTGGTAAATACTTTACTGTACTTTTTCTGAATGTGTTGCAAATTTTATTAAGGTGTTTATTTAAAAAAACAAATAAAAATCAAGAACACCACATTAAAAAAGATTTGTTTTATCGTCTGCGATGAAATCCAAACGCTGTTGACTAAATTGATTGTGATATTATCGTCAGTTGTTATATTTTAGTGTCATTTTCAGTTTAGTTTTTTATTCTGACCCAATCATTGGACATGGGAGTCAGCTTTGCATCCCTCATAGATCTGGAAACTAGAGATTGGCTGAAATTCAATTTGTGAGCGAAACTCCAACATTGAAACGAATACGCCATTATTGTCTTAACATTTTTATTATAAAACGGACAGAATTGCAAGACATTAACAAACTAGAGACAGTAAAAACACACTAGTCAACTCCGACTTGTCATCCACAGCCGATATACTCAGTTTGTTGCTGAAATTTAAGTTCATCGCTAAAAGAAACCTTAAAGAAGCTACTTTTAATAACACGTCATTCATTTACATGGCACTCTTAATAAAAACATACTCTGAACATACTAGTAAATGCTAATCGTCATATGACGGCAATAATGATGATTTCATTTATAGCGAAGGACAAATCTAAAGCTCAAAAGGTTTAAATTACATATTTACATACCAGCGTGTCCAAAAGTCAGCATAAATACAGTTTAAAAGACGAGCCGTTCTGCAACCTGTAACCGATCACAGCTTGATTTAAGACGATCATCAAGATCTCAAAACACCCCAACATTTAAAATGATTTGGCACGGTTACTGTACCCGTTAAGAAACCACTTAATATCGATATCTAGATATAAAAACAGACAAACACACTCCACTGAAACTCCTGTAACAGCTAATGAGGCACATTACGAACAAACGAACCAAAACGAAGCATCTTAAGACGGTCTAAAGGAGGATCAGGTGAAGAGATTACAACGATCAACACAAATCTGAACATCAAACGTCCATGAAGGCACTCAGGCCCGGACAGGAACGCTCTCAACACTGTCCGCCTCTGACCTTCAGGATCTGCGGTCGTAGTCGCTGACCATTTTCTTGATGTGGTTGAGTTTGGCCTTCAGGTATTTGCACCGCTTCTTCTTCTGCTGGTAATCGCCGCTCTGAGGAGAACATGAGGAAGAGTTTCAGATGGCAGAAGACAGTCAAGTGGATCTGTGTAGCTCCTAAAGCGGCAGGACACTATTTATCATTATTAAAGATCCAGTGAAATTAAAATAACGTTCTTTAGATGTTAGTATCAGTATGTTAGTCTTGGTGGAGATCTAGAAGCTAGTGTGCACCAAAACAGTGACAGAATTCACATTTAGAAGATATAAACATGTAAAGCTTTCAGTTTGTCACTTCCAGTGGCGGATTTAGGATTAAGTGGTGGCATCTCATGTTTACTTCACAACACAAGAAAACTATTTCAAGAGTTCGCCCTTAGATATGCTTAACGTTTATAGCAGGTTTGGCATGCTGTCCCGGGAGAGAACCCTGAGCTCGGAGATATTTGAGCCCAAGGCTCCCGCCTAGTCAATAAGCATATAAGGGGATCCGAGATCAGATAGGTCTCGAAGGCTCCCCCTTTGAAAAGAGAGGAAAAAGGAGGAGATGGGGTGGAAGGGGGGATTCTTCCAAAACGAAGATAGAGTAGTAGGGAAAAAACTGATCCATTTATAGTAAGCTTGGATCACTCTGATTGGATTATTGCTGATTACAGATGATCAGCCAGGCGTGCTTAATCATATCAAGTGCTCCTCTCGAAATTAGTTTATGAAACTTCACTTTGTGTTTTAATACAAACAGTTGTGTGTGAAAGCGCTCACCCTCTTTTGGTCTTGGAGTGCGTTGTACTCGTCCATGGCGTCCTGTTACAAGAGAAAGATTAGAGTCAGCTTTCCACATGCTAATGTTAATTATTGACTCAAACACCACCGCTGACTGGAGCAGTCCAACAGAAGGCCAACTAATGGGTCAATCTCTAATGTCACTCTGAATCTCAGGCTTTATTACATTTAACACTTACATTTTAAAATGGACACCTTATATTCGCAGAAAAAAATACTGAAATAATAATAACGATAATTATAATAATAATACTAAATATATGATTAATGGCAGTATGAAAATTGTTTCACAGTATATGTTCAGTAAAAAGACTGTTTAGAACTTATAATGACATTAACATTTGCACAATTGTATTGTACAATTAATACAATATTTAAGCTAATATTATTATACTATTACATATACTACTATAATATACTTATAATAATAATAATAATAATAATAATAATAATAATAATAATAGATTACTTTTAAAGTTCTTAATATAATAATTATTATTATTATTATTAGTAGTAGTATAATATAATTCATTTTAAATAAATTTTACAATAATAATAATATCTACAGATAAAAATTGTATTTAGAATTGTTAACATTTTTACATTTGCACAATTGTACTAACTATGCTAACATTATTATTTTTTTTTTAATTATAATATATTAAGAATTTTAAAATTATATTGATATTTCTTAACAATAATAATAAATAATAATAATAATTTTTAAAAAATCTAATTACTTTCAAATGTATTAATATAAAACATAATAATAATAATAATAATAATAATAATAATAACAACAACAACAACAACAACAACAATTATAATTATTTTTATTACTACTACTACTACAACAATTACTTTTGAAATACATTTAAAAATAAAAATTTCAAATGTATATTTTAAAATGTGAGATAGTATAAATAAATACCACTAAAAAATATAAGTTAGACTAAATTTATATCAACATTTCACTTTACACAGTTTTGAATTGTAATACCTTTATGCTAACATTATTATTATTATTATTATTATCATCATTATCATGATCATCATCATTAATATTACTTTTAAAATCATAATAATAATAATAAGTCATTTATAATTTCAATTTAACCATTTAAA
>CAIGQQ010037750.1:5972743-5982743 GCA_903798035.1 Danio albolineatus | reverse complement strand
TAGGGCTGTTTACGCTAATGAGGGAGAGATCGTCACTAATGGGCGGGGCTTTCCCTCTCTGATGACACATACAAAGGGAGAATGTCAATCAAGTGTTTCTGCAGACAGTATAAATAATACATGTTTACCATTAGAAGCTGGTTATATTCACACACTGCTGCCACACAACCCTTTATACAAGTGATGTTTGCATAATAGCTCTCCTTTAAATGAATTAGGAATAATTTATACAAATTTCAATCAGAGTATAAGGGGGAATTATTCTTCCTATAAAACCAGATCCAGTCTCAAAAAAGCTCCAGAAATGTCTGAGCTCAGCGCAGGACTAAAACATGTGCAAGGCTGGGGAAGGTTAACATTTCTTGAGCATTTTTGTGAGGAGTTGGTGGATTCTTTGTTGCAAGGTGCAAATGTCAGACAAGTTTCAACCAGTCTCTCCCGAAGCAGCTAACAAATACTGCAGAAGAACATCTCAAAAAGACCTCTGCGGTTCGACGTTTTATCAGGCTGTTTCCTTCAAAACAGAAAGAACAAACACAATGAAGTAAAAGACGTGCTCTTTCGTTTCAAAGGTCTGACTTTCTGGTTGAACCAGTTTTGCAGTGAGCGATGATCGTGTATTGAACAGGACACAACAATATACCCAACATATTCGACATTCAGATTTAAACCAAAAACAGACTGAAAATATGACAGGAATAATATGAAAACATGCAGATGAAGTCACAATGATTCGGCCTCCTGTGAATTTTCTTTTCGAGATATTTCCCAATTGATTTTCTAAAGCTGGAAAAGGTTAGATCTGGTGTGCTCAACCCTGTTACTGGAGATCCACCTTCCAGCAGATTTCAGTTGCAACCCATATCAAACCATACTTGTCAACATTGGGATGCGAAAATAAGGGATACCACCCAGCCCCCCAGCTCTTTTATTAAGATTTTTTTTTCGTTTGATTACATTAAAAAACAGAGGTGTCACTTTAAAATACATCATAATAACGTTATAATGAAAGCATTTGATTGCTTTCCTAACTTTTTATGCTAATTTGGGACAAACTGGTTGTGTTTGGAAAAAAAAAACATCAAGATGGACATCTTTAGATGCTATTATTATTAATTATGAGTATTTGTCTGTTCAAACACGCACGCAAAACCGAGACTGTCGCTCCTCTTCAAATCGTGCCATTTTAATATTTATTTCAAAGTGTTTCATGCCTAAATAAACTGAAAACACAGAACTGACTCACATTTAAGAGCGAGGGGCGGCCCCTGGTGGTGCGGCGGTATGGGTTGTGTATAGGGAGGATCGGCTCTTTAATGTTTATTGCCACCCTTCAAAGAAATACTGAAAATACGGGAGAAATACGGGAAAATACCTTTACGGGATGCCCATAAAAGCCACGCCTCCTGAAATCACTGAATGCACACCTTAAAGATGACATAGACCCACTGCATCATGCCATTCGCCAGTTAGAAAGCTTTATAATACTTTATAATACTCCCAATGAAACACTGTATTATATCGAGCACGTTTCAGTTGTGTAGTAAGCAGAACTTATCATAATGTGCAATATTTAATGCATGCAAGGATCGCTGGTCTCACTCTCTCACGTGCTTTTTCCTAAAGCGACTACTGTATGCTTGGTGGTTGGCCGGCGGGTGCAGGAATTACGCTTATTACGAAGCCATACTTGCATGCTATTTCAGACTGAATATTCAAAGTAGCGGTGAACAATATAGGGAGCACGTCACAGGCTGTCATTGGTCAGAAATGAAGCAATGTGAATATAAAACCAGCTTCATCTCAGTAAAGCAGGCTAGGCGGAATAGCGCTATTGACTGATGTTTTGTTGCTGAACTAAACATAAATCGACATTATTGATGCTCTAAAAGGACCTTATGAAACTGGAAATAGTCACATCAACTTATTACCGGGAGATTTCAGTGGCTGAACAACACTTCGGTGCATATAACCCATTCAAAACAACACAATCTACATCAGCTCTGCGTGACTAAAATAGTTTTAAAAGCACAACATTACCGGTCTAAAAGAAATGCTTCAGCCATGGTGTAACTAACTTACAAACTCCAATATTGATTCAGGAGTTTAACAAGTTTTGATTAAGCATTTGTTTTTAGCACTGCCACTCTCTTGTGTGTGTGCACAGTTGAATGCAGAGGGCATGTGTACGCACAAATGGAGCATCTGCGTGAACAGGGGTGCGCAGTCTACATCTACATTTGCTGACAGACAGTTTGGGCTACTGATCAGAATTATGGGAACTATCGGCACGACAATATTTATTGGATGAACATTTTTTAGTCTTCTGCCTCATACAGAATATAAAAATACATATAAACACATTTAGATCATTTACTTTAAAGAGCCTCTATTATGGGTTTTTAAAAATGATCTTCATCAGTGTGTAACAGCTCTAAGTGAAGTGAAATGTCCAGCAGAGGCTTAAATCTGAAAGTGCACAGTGTTTAAAACTATTGATTCATCTATAAAAGAGTCGACTCATAGTTCCTCAAACGAATCGCCGTGCTTACGAGTCTTTAGCCGTTTCGGCATGACGTGAACACGAAACATAAGCCCTGCCCATTTGAATGCCCCGGGAATGTTCGAAACTCCCAACCCCGCCCACAAACAACAGCGACGAGGAAAGGTTGCCAGATTGTGCGGTTTTGACTTTGTTTGTGCTGGTAAATGATGTATTTAATTGTGTTTTGTAACTTGTAACCGCTTGTAGTGTATCTGATTAACTGTATTCTCATATCGCGTCTAAAAGCACGTTGTAAACATGACGCGTGCCACTTTGTTTACGGATAAAATGCGTTTGTGAACTCGTGTTCCTCTGCTGTTTGTCATTGCTATGGCTACATCAGCTCTCCTACACACGTGCGGCGGTCCTGTTTCATAATGGTTCAGCTTTTGCCGCTTGTGCATTAATACTGCATGTGTGTCGCTGTTTTTACTTCTGGTTAAGAATAGAGTGATATGCTGGGAGACCGGGGGGTTAGTTTCGGGGCTGAGGTGTCTGAAATACGGGCGACTCCCGGGAAAAACGAGTGTTGGCAGATATGCTCACGCACACACTCTGACTACTTCTATATTGATAAGCCGTGGTGGGCATTCTCTCGCGCTGAATGATGTCGACCAATCGCAACAGACTGGGTCATCGGTCCAATCAGCGCAGTTTAGCATCGCGCTAAGGTGGGTTTTTGGAACAAATGAATCGCTGAATGATTCATATAGGAGTCGCTGGGATAATGAGGTAAAAATAAATGTAGATTATAAGACAATGAAAGTGTTTTTGACCATGCATGCATATTAGCCTGCTGTTGGAGACCCCCAAAACCAAAATATGACCCCTTTTAATGTATAATAGGGGCTCTTTAATCGGTATTATTGTCACATATGTAATAACAGTATTATTTAATCAGTATTATTGTCACTTTAAGCTGAATACTAGTATCTTGAAGAATATCTAGTCTAATATTATTTACTGTCATCATGGCAAAGATAAAAGAAATCAGCTATTAGAAATGAGTTATTCAAACTAAGTTTAGAAATGTGCAGAAAATTAAAATCTCTGTTAAACAGAAAATAGGGACTAAAATATCCAGAAGGGCTAATAATGCTGACTTCAGCTGTATATGCTAGTAAAATAGTGGGAAAAGCTTGCATATTTGACATCAAGTAAACATGTGGGCTATTTTCTTTTTCTTTTTTTAAGAGCAAGACGAACGCGAGTGAAACTGTCACAACAAACCACACCCAGAAACCAACTGTGAGCGAGCGTTTCCCTCCCCCAACAACCAGCACAAACACAAACTGGTCTTTCCACTTAATGAGACTGAAAACCACACAAGCCAAAGATATTCAAAAGCAGAGCGACCACTGCTCTCAGATAAACACGTTTCAGCAATGAGATGACGGGAGGAAGTTAATTAACTCATGTGTTCAGCAACAGAAAAAAAGCATGGGTGTAGAATTGAAGCCCATATTTACTCCATCTTGAGCTGAATTCTGTGTGAACCAAATACAAGTTAAATAAATGTGTTAACATTTGCATTTATTTATATTCAGATTTTAATCATATCTTTTAAAATGCTTTATTAAATATTTATTTTTTATTTGTTATTTATTTTTATTATTACTCATGAAAGTTTTGTACTTCTCTATTTTTTTATCATTGATTTTTAATGAATGTTTTTTCAGATACAAACATTTCCACGACTTTTCTAAAAATAAATTAAATAAATGTGTTAATAATTTGCATTTATTTATTTATATTAATTAACAGATTAATTATATTTTTAAAAATGCTTTTTAAATGTATGATTATATTAATTTATTTTAATTTGTGCAATTTATTATTATTATTATTATTATTTATTTTTTTATTTTTTTATTACTCATGTTTTGTTTCAATGATTTTAATGAACAAATACAATTTAATTGTCCTTTCAGATAAAATAGCGACAGCTTTTATAAATATAACTTAAATAACTGTAATAATTTGTGTTTATTTATTTACAGATTAATTATATTTTAATGCTTTTTAATTTATGATTATATTGATTTATTTTTAATTTGTGCAATTTATTTATTATTATTAATGAAATGTATGCAGTTATCTTTATTTTTTTCATTGATTTTAATGAACAATACATTTCAGATGCAAATCTTTCCACTACTTTTCTAAATATAATTTAAATAAACGTAATAATTTGTATTTATATAATTTATTTATTATAAAAAAGCCATTAGTGTTTCATTTAGGACCACACTACATACATATACTACGCTGTTGAGTGTGTAAGTGCATAAGTACATAGTGCATAAGTATATAATGTGTCATTTGGAACGCAGCTACAGTCCTGGAGGTCCAGTGTACAGCAGATTTCAGCTCCATCCCCAAATCGGACACACCTGGGCTATTCAATCAAGCTCTTCCTAGGCCAGGGGTGCCCAAACTCAGTCCTGGAGGGCTGGTGTCATGCATATTTAGTTCCAACCCCAATTACACACACCTGAACCAGCTGATCAAGCTCTTCTAGGTGTAGACCATTTCAATATCTATGTTTCCATCCAAAACTGCCAATGAACTTTATGCGCAAAACTGGATTATGGCATAAAAGACGTGCGAATAAAGCAGCGTTTCCATCCAACGAGTCAAAGCGGACAAAATCGTCACTTCCTGATTAACTGGCGCCCAATATCAACAGTAAAAGCGTAATTTGCTGCAGCAGGAGAAGCTGTGTGAATCTTCTCTTCATTTAATAAATGACTTGTGCCTCAGAAGGCAATCCTGACCCGCAGTGAACGCGCGGTGGCGTTTGAAGGTGTCAGACGCGGAGCACAGACGCTCTTGATTCTGGAGGTCATTAATAATATAAGAACACAACTACTGAAACGGTGAGGCGCTTTAGAATGACCAAAACAACATTTCAGATGTTTCACGATGTGCTCAGGCTGCTGGTTTGTCCATTCACACACATTTCTATCATCACATGATCTCTTAGAACACAATCACATGACCTTTATTTAATGCACATACTGGAATTTATGCGGTAAAAGTGTTTCCATCTCAGTTTATGTGCATCTTTTCTTATCGAATAAAAAGGTTTATCCTACTCAGTTATGCACAATGCCAAACACAAATGCTTTGGAATCCAAATCCTCTAAAGGATTGTTAGTCTGCATTATTTAGGGCAACTGGAGCCGAGAACACTTCCCAAAAGACATTATAATTTAAATGGCATCTGCACTCATGTTAGTCTGTTTTTTATTATTCCCGAGGTTTCCATAATCCTGGACCATGCCGTATCCTGAGCAGCTGCTGTGGTGGTCATGGAGGAGTGGAGAGCATGAGACAGATTCCTGTAAGACGATCCCTGTGACAGACGAGTCCTCGCATTGTTCCCGAAGGGCCAGCCTGTTGACCAGCCGGTGACCCTCCTGTGGTCTCTCCATGATGGATGTCCAGCGTTCTCCAGCCCCGGCGCCATAGACTGCAGCTCTGCACAAGACGTCTGGCCATAGGAAAAATGGTCCTGCCCAACTGAGCCTGGTTTCTCCCGAGGTTTTTTTAATTCTTCACTTTCGCCAATTGGTGAAGTTTTTTCCTCGCCGCTGTCGCCTCTGGCTTGCATGGTTCGGGACTTGTAGAGCTGCGCATCGATGGATTACTCTTCAGTGTTTGGACTCTCAGCAGTGATTATAAACCATGCTGAAATGAACTAAACTGAACTTCAACACTGAAAACTGGACTGACACTGTTTCAATTTTTTTTTTATAATGCATGTGAAGCTGCTTTGACACAATCTACATTGTAAAAGCGCTATACAAATAAGGATGAATTGAATTGAATTGAAAAATTATGCGCAGATTTTCAAAATGTATGCGCATCATGGCGTTTCCATCAACCGTTTTTTATGCGCAGTTCCCAAATGCGAATAAAAATAGCTGCATGGAAACATAGCTGATGTGGTGATGTCATTGGCCCATGAATATTTCCTGCTTGTTATCAAACTATTTCATAACTGTAACAAGAGGCAATACAATCAAAACCTAACGTTAAAACAGCTCTCATAAGATAACTTATCAATATGTGGCTCTTTTTGGATTCTCAGAAGCTATAGAAATCACAGGAAATATGCTAGGACCATTGTTTTTGTTTACATCCCTCAAAATGGTCTATACAAGAAACTATCATACAGGTGTGTTGAAGGAAGTTGGAGCTAAACTATTCAGGACACCAGCCCTCCAGGACAGAGTTCGGGCACCAATGTCCTAGGCTTTCTAGACACCTCCATGCAGGTGTGTTTGAGGCAAGCTGAAGCTAAAAATCAGCAGGACACTGGACCTCCAGGACAGAGTTTGAGAATCCCTGATCTATATTCATCCTGAATCACAACCACTGATGCATTTCTTTCCCGATCAGAGACTCTTTTGAACAGTAAAACGAAACACTTCGCACTCACCCAGTCCTCCACATCCTGCGGCGAGTTTTGGTCATCGATTTCTTTCACTCGGCGCCATAAGATGTTGTCCTTCCCGTGATTGTTGATTCTTTGACGAGTTTTAATGGCGAAGACCATGATGATGATGAGAGCCGCGATGACCACAAAGTCCAGAACTAGAGCGATCGCCTGGATGAGGGACACAGAGTATTACTGAGCAATGAATTCATTTTAATTACAACTTGCAAGAGTTTCGATAATTTTTTAGGGCTGTCCAAAAATTAATCATGATTAATTACATCCAAAATAAAAGCTTAACATAATATTTGTGTGTGTACTGTGTATATTGTATTATGAATATATAAATACACACATGCATATACTTGATAAAATGTTGGTTTATATTTAGATATATAAAAAATATATGTGTATGATACAAATTTTACATTTGAATATGATGTAACTACTTTGATGTAACTTTTTTATATATAGTTTTGGCTTCTATGAATGTGTTTATCACATATACATAATAAATTTATATATATAACATGCACACATATGTCAAAACAAACTTTTATTTTAGATGTGATTAATCACGATTAATTTTTGGACAGCCCTATAATTTTTGTATATTTATTTTCAGTTTTAGTATGCTCTCAGAAATAAAGGGACAAAAATCTGTGGTACCTTTTCAAAACGTTTGCATCCAAAACATACAGGTCCTTAAAGGTACATTTTGATACCCAAAAAGTACAATTGTAAGTTACCTACACTATACACACACTAGGGCTGGGCGATGTCGACCAATTTGGCATCGCAAGATGTCTAATGTGAAACATCCTCATGGACGATGGCATTGTCGTCATAGTTGGGTGAATTAATTATTCATGAGCAAGTAATTCATAACGAGTTAATTAATTGTAGCCTACCGTTTCAACTACCTGACCCGCATGGTCTTTGTTTACCCATAACTAGGCCACACAGAATCTGCGCACGCAGAATTCCGCAGATTTCCGCAGAGTTTTAGTCCATCATTGATTCTGTTTATTTACTAGTATAAATGTGTGTAAATTTATATTTATTCAGTTTTCAATTTAATTTCAGTAAAAATATTGATTAATATGAAACTATTCATCTGATTTATTTACAATACAGTTTGTAAAGTTACATTTTCTGTCTTTTAGTAGAGATTTTATTTGAAAGACTTGCTTTGTTTACCAATTAAAATTGATCTAATTGGATTCGAATTGTAAACATTAAATAAAAGTTAAAAAGGTATTACTTTATTTTATAAATAATTAGAAATTAGAAATAGCAAAAAATGCCCGCAGATTCCGTCTGGCCCTGCCCATAACCAAAGCATAAATAAATAAAGAGAAGTTACACACAAATGACCACCAGTCAATCACTGTTTCCGCAGGACTCTGGCATGAATAGGCAGAGTGATCTGTGTCGTTATAATGGCGTCGACAAACTTGGTTGGTAAAAAACGTGCACAACCAACAGTATCTGAGGTTTACGCTAACGTTACTGAGTACAAGCGTGAAGGGACAGAAGCAGTGTACTGACGCTGTGTTACCTGGTAGGTCCAAAAGAGCGAAGAGTCGTTAGATAGAGACAAGATTAATTAAATATCACCTTTAACAACTAAAGTGAGACGCCATCCAGTGGTACATCCTTGATAAACTGTCCCACGTGCACTGTTCTCTGGAGCTCAGACGAGTGCATGACAGTGTGTTTGGCTGTGTGCATCGTGATGTTTATCGGCCAAAAGCGATGGCGTAGTCTATCGACCCAACCCTAACACACACAGTTCTGTCCAAACAGCTTACAAAAGATGATTTTCATCATAGGTGCCCTTTAAGGGTACAAAAGTGAAGCCTAAATGTACTAATTCCCACCTGTGAGGTACAAAAGTGTACCTTTTCAAAAGGTACCACCCAAGTGACAGATTTTGTACCTTTATTGCTGAGTGTGTAATTCAAGTTTAACAGGACACATCCAGTGTCAATATTTTTTAGAATTATTTGTGAAATATGCCCGTTACAACCCTGGTCTAGGGTCAAGGACGTAACATAACACACTTGGCAAATGAATTACATTTTATTCATTCATTTTCTTTTTAGCTTAGTCCCTTTATTAATCTGAGGTCGCCACAGCGGAATGAACCGATAATTTATCCAGCATATGTTTTACGTAGCTAACCCTTCCAGCTGCAACCCATCAATGGGAAACATCCATACACACTCATTCACAAACATACACTACAGACAATTTTGGGGGAAACCGGAGCACCCGGAGGAAGCCCACTGCACCACCGTGACGCCTAATGCCAATTTCATTTTCTGTAAACTTAAAAATAGTTTTTCCAGAAAAAATTCATTTTAATTTGCAGGAAATAATCCCGCGCTCCATCTACAAAACATTAGATCAACAAACTTATGTCCAGCTGCACCCCTGAGAAAATACTGTTCAGTGTCAGGATCACCAAGGACTTTTGAAAAAATAAGAGGACCTTTTCTGGTGGCTCTAGCTACATGATTTAATTATTATTACTATTATTATTATTATTATTATTATTATTATTATTATTATTATTATTATTATTATATTTAATAATTCCATATGATTAACAATAATATATTTATTACTTAATAAATATTTGTTTATTATTATTATTATTATTATTATTATTATTATTATATTGAATAAATCTATATTATTATAGTTAATATATATATTACTTAATAAATATTATATTATTATTATTATCATTATTATATATTTAAGAGTTAATATATTTATTACTTATAATATTATTATTATTATTATTATTATTGTTATTATTGGATATAGATTTATTAAATCCATACAATTATTAGGGATAAAATATTTACTCAATATATATTTTATTATTACTATTATTATTATTATTATTATTATTATTATTATTAGATATAGATTTATTAATTCCATACAATCATTAGGGATAAAATATTTACTCATGAATATACATTTTATTATTATTA
>CAIGQQ010037750.1:5940800-5953205 GCA_903798035.1 Danio albolineatus | reverse complement strand
AGGCTAGTTTTTAACAGCAGATGGCGCTCTAGGCTAGTTTTTAAAAAGCAGATGGTGCTCTAAACTAGTTTTTAACAGCAGATGGTGCTCTAACAGATGGTACTCTAGGCTAGTTTTCAACAACAGATGGTGCTCTAGGCTAGTTTTTAACAGCAGATGGCACTTTAGGCTAGTTTTTAACAGTAGATTGCACTCTAGGTCAGTTTGTAAATAGCTGTTAGTGCCTTAGGCCAGTCCGTGCTTGTTTTTAACAAGACAACGCTCTAGGTTACTTATAAAACTACAGTTGGTGCTGTAGTCTAGGCTAGTTTTCAACAGCAGATGGTGCTCTAAGCTAATTTTTAAAAAGCAGACGGTGCTCTGGGCTAGTTTTCAACAGTAGACGGTGCTCTAGGCTAGTTTTTATTTATTTTCATTTATTCTATTTCAGCATAAATGAGGACTTCATTCTAAAATCGGAAGAAATGCATAAATTAAATTAAGAGCAAACAAAAAAAAACCTCACCTCCTGGCCATTTCGTTCCCGTAGTCGCCGAGCTGCCTCGTGCCGCCACAGTTTCAGACACACGATGGCTCCAACCAAGTACACGATCATGGTGAAAAACAGGAAGATTATTGCAGCCGTCTGTCCTGCCTCGGTGCGGCAGAAAGCACCATTGATGCCATTATTGAAGACCGGATAGTAACAAAGTCCGCCTCGTATGGTGTCATTCACATATACACAGCCGGCCGCCAAAAACAGAAGCGCAAGAGCGAGGTTTATGACGAACTCTGTTAAAGGCCACCAACTTGAGTCTAGGAGTATAGTCCGATAGTACATGGTCATTCCCAAGACAAGCATGATAACGGTCACGATCCATGCCAATCCTGCTACCACTAAGATGAACGGCGTCTTTGGTCCAGTGTAGTTGGCATTTCCATAACCGCTTCCATAAGAGCCTCCGTAACCTCCGTAACCTCCTCCGTAAAAGCCACCAGGTTGCGAGTAACCAAACATGTTATACCACTCATTGTCTTTATGAATATAAGCACATACGCAAGCAAAAATGGCTGCCCCCAAAAGCAGCTCAACGCACCCGAGAATACGTAAAAGTCCAGCCCAAGACTTCATGTATGCGTAACGCTGGTTGTATTCCTCTACCTTTTCGCTGTAAGTCAAAGCTGTGTGCGCAGTGCGGCCGTCGATGGATTCAACAGGGTTTCCTAAAAGCATTGCTTCACGCTCTTTACGGGAGTTATAGCTGCCTCCGGATCCACCGTACGGGTCGCGGTAAGAGCCAGGAACCGATGGCGAGTGTGGCGGAGAACATCGAACGCCGTCAGTGGTCGTGTTTTTGCTGCTTGATCCCAACATCGACTTCAACTTGCTGCTTCCGCTGCTGGACCTGAACAGGTTTTTCCATGAGTCTGGGATGAAGCGGTGGACGGGTTTGATGTCAATGGCAGAGTCCCCGTTGTCCTCGCTTCCACTGGGGTCAAACTCAGGGCCTATTGGTGGTTGGTCTGGTAGTGGAGGTGGCGGAAAAGGTTCAGAGTATAAAGAATCGGCCCTGCGCTCAACCAAGCTGTGAAGACTGGCAAGTGAGCCTGCTGGGACATCGTTGTAGTGGTGCATGTTTCAGAGACAATGCTGAAAGGAATTTCCACCAGGGAACGCAGTTATCCCTAGAGCAACATGAAGAAACAGGTATAAGATAAAAGGCACTGGTTTTAGTTCTTGCAGAGTAGCGGTTCTCAACTGGTGGCTTGTGACCCATTAGGTCATTTAGATTTCCACGTTTGTATTTAGTAGCGACCATCTTAGAGAAACAAAAGCACACTAGGGCTACGTTCGAAATCGTCTACTTCTTGACTAGGCACTACATTTGAATTTACTACACGACCATTAAAAAAGTGTGTTCTGTATAGCATGAATGTGAGTAGTATGACTGTAATTCATACATGTAACTACATCCGCCATTTATCGCTATCATGTGACCAACCTGCGTCAGTTGCGTCGCTTCACTCCCATTCATTACTTCTCTCGCGTAGCATCTTGGGATATCGTAGTGTCCATCGGTTGCGCACTTCAGAATCTCACCGGAAGTAGTAGATCATCTGAGTACTTCTCACATAATGTTTTTCGAACTCGAACTCTATGAATTCGGACATACTACTTGGCTCGAATACTATTTTCAGGGTACTAAATTATATGAAAGTATGCAATTTTGAACGCAGACCTTAAAATGTTTAAGGCCAAAGGACAAAGCACGAGTGATATAATAACTCATATGAATCACTTTTTGTGTCCACACCAGCAAACGATAACAATCTGTTTATTGTTAGTTTATTACTCCCTTGTAACCAGCAGATGTCCTCAGTGTGCTACATTTACAGCGTATCTGACCAGTGAATCCAGCTTGTGTAATCTATACAAGCGGTTCTGAATCCTGGTCCTCACGGCCTCCTGCACTGCTTATTTTGCATGTTTATTGTTTCAAGATGCCTTATTTAGGTAAATCTCATTAGATGAGAGCTCCAAGAAAAAACTGTGCTGAGATTCATATGTTCCCTACATAGTGTTTACTGCTCTCAACCCACTGCACACGAAAAAGATTTCTAAACTGTAAAATTTACGCTACATAACTACGATATTTAGAACGATGTGTTTACCGTTATCAGTCTTTGTTTTAAGACCTCTTCTGCGCTTTCAAGCATGTGCATTTCATTATTTGTCGTTATTTCAAGGTTACTTACCGTCCATTTTTAGCTTAATTGTACAAAAACTCTATTTTAGTTTAGGTCATGCGTCAATGTCCAATATAAAATCTGTTTTCTGCACCAAAACCAGTTGAGAACCACTATTGTGTACATTGGACTATGTAAACATTTAAGCTGCATAGTAAGCAAAGTTGTCCACAGAAAAACAATTCTCCAAGTGAAAGAGTGCAAGGAAAAGCCTTAGCATGGTTATATCAGGAAATTCAACCCCCATTTCCAAAGCAGATAAGATCCATCAACACCAACAATCATCATTTGGGATACCAGAAAGAGCTACAAGAAACACATTTCTGGAGAGCAACTGTGTCTTAAAGAGATGAATAAGTGAACTTGCTAAATGAACTGTAGTTATATACCAAGTATGCAATTTCTAAGAGAAATGTAAAGCTATTAGGTTATTTTCTGCAAAGCAAACCATCGAGATCAGAAACTAGAACATAGCTTTGTGGAACAGTGGCCAATTATACTCTTTAGCATAATTATACAGTATTTGACCATGTAATGCTGTGGTTGACAAAGCAATCCAAGCACAAGTGTGATAAATTGAAATTTAGGATTGAAATTTAACATCTACAGTATGTAGAGTAGGGCAGGGAGATATGACAAAAAATCTTGTATAGTCATCTCATAGCCTGATAACTTTATAAATCATGATACAGTGCCATTTCTGTCAATTCCAGTCAATTATTGATTTCTAATCAGCCAATCACATGGCAGTAACTTAATGCATTTAGGCATGTAGACATGGTGAAGACAATCTGCTGCAGTGCAAACCGAGCATCGGAATGGGGAAGAAAGGTGATTTAAGTGACTTTGAACGTGGCACGGTTGTTGGTGCAAGACGGGCTGGTCCGAGTATTTCAGAAACTGCTGATCTGCTGGGATTTTCACGCACAACTATCTCTAGAGTTTACAGAGAATGGTCCAAACAAGAGGAAATATCCAGTGAGTGGAAGTTTTGTGGGCACAAATGCCTTGTTGATGCCAGAGGTCAGAGGAGAATGGCCAGACTGGTTCCAGCTGATAGAAGGGCAACAGTAACTCAAATAAGCACTCGTTACAACTGAGGTCTGCAGAAGAGCATCTCTGAACACACAACACGGCCAACCTTGAGGCAGATGGGCTACAGCAGCAGAAGACCACACCGGGTGCCGCTCCTGTCAGCTAAGAACAGGAATCTGAGGCTACAATTCACACAGACTCACCAACACTGGATTGGACAAACGTTGCCTGGTCTGATGAGTCTCCATTTCTGCTGCTACATTTGGATGATCGGGTCAGAAATGGTGTGAACAACATAAAAGCATGGATCCATCCTGCCTTGTATCAATGGTTTAGGCTGGTGCTGGTGGTGTAATGGTTTGGGGGATATTTTCTTGTCACACTTTGGGCTCATTAGTACCAACTGAGCATCGTGTCATCGCCACAGCCTACCTGGGAATTGTCACTGACCATGTCCATCTCTTTATGACCACAGTGTACCCATCTTCTGATGGCTACTTCCAGCAGAATAACACACCATGTCATAAATCGTGAATCATCTCGGACTGGTTTCTTGATCATGACAATGAGTTCACTGTGCTCAAATGACCTCCACAGTCACCAGATCTCAATCAAATAGAGCACCTTTGGGATGTGGTGGAACGGGAGATTGCTGTTATTTATGCTTCTTTATTCCCGTAATTGTGTTTCATATTCCAGTTTTCTAAATTATGAAAAAGTATTAGCGTAAATAATGTATTTGGTGACATCCCAAATAAATGACAAAGCATAATATGAAACGACAGACTTTTAATTTTCTCTAAAAGATATACAGTTTAAGTTAGAATTATTAGCCCACCTGAATTATTAGACCCCTGTACATCATTTCCCCAATTTCAGTTTAACAGAAAGAAGATTTTCTAAACATAATAGTTTTAATAAATTATCTCTAATAACTGATTTCTTTCATCTTTGCCATGACGACAGCACATAATATTTGACTACATACTTTTCAAGACACTAGTATTCAGCCTTAAGTGACATTTAAAGGCTTAACTGGGTCAATTAGGTTAATTAGACAAATCATTGTATAACAGTGGTTTGTTTTGTAGACAATCTGAAATAAACATTGCTCAAAGGGGGCTAATAATATTGACCTTAATTTAGTTGAAATAAAACAAATAAGACTTTCTCCACAAGACAAAATATTACAGGAAATACTGTGAAAAACTCCTTGCTCTGTTAAACATTACTTGAGAAATATTTGAACAAGAAAATATAATTCACTGGTGGGCTACTAATTCTGACTTCACTAATATTTGCACAGCCCTAATGTAAAATACACTTTCTCTGGACAGACACAGGTGCTCTCCATTTCAGGCGGTCCGACTCTGTAACTTGAACATAGAGATGCTTGTAACAGTAACCGGTCATCCGCTAGCAAGAGCGCTAACTCTAAACCCACAGAGGATACGAATGCAACCCAAACATTTACGACACAGACAGAAAGAGAGACGAACATGCCTGTTCAAGCACTAGACGTCTGATTGGGTAATCATACACTATTGCTCAACTCTGCATCAGCAGCAGAAAATAAGAAAAACAACAATCTCCATTGTTACGTTCTTCCTTAAGCATATAGTAGGTTACCTAATGAGAGAAGAGAAAAGAGCAATTCCAGCGTTATGGACGTGACATCTGCAGTAAAAGCTTGAGTAAAACATAAATTCAGATAGAAAGTATATGTTGACATTATCTTGAATAGGCATGGGATGATAACTTTTTTCAAGGTATAACGCGGTTTGGAAAAGTCAAGGTTTCCATACTGCCAAAATTTTCTGCTATGCCGTTCCGAAGGTTTGAGTAAGGCTTTTAATTTACTTTTTTTTTGTTGTTGTTTGTTTTTTTAGGTGTAAATTGTGAAGACATCTGTGTTTTTGAAACAAATGAAGACCGCAGAAGTCAATGATTCAATGTTTTCTGCCTCAAATACTTTAAATGTTTCTCAAAACATATTGCCCTTAAAAGGGAATTTTCTTTTTTGTTTTTTAACCAGACATTTAAAAAGAATATATTTTAGAGCAGTAATCACAATACTGTCAAACCGTGATATTTTTATCCAAGGTTATCATACCGTCAGAATCTTACGCCGGCCCATGCCTAATCTTGAAACATCTGTTTATATTTTCCTAAACAACTAACCACAGAGTTATGAGATTAAACAAATATCAATCTGTAAACATGTTTTATAATTTAAATGAGGAAAAATAACACACTTTATGGATATAATAATAATAGTAATAATAATAATAATAATAATAATAATAATAATAATAATTCTTTATATTTATATAGTGCTTTTCAAGACATTTAAAGAGCTTTACACAATGGGGGGGATCTCCTCATCCAGTGTGCAGCATCCACCCAGATGACGTGACGGCAGCCATATTGCGCCACAAGATGATAAACCCAATTATGACATGGGAATGGTAAGGAGGCTATATACGTTTTATTTATTATCTGAGTTTGAACGATCTTTTATTTTGACAAATGACTATATTCTCTCGCTTACAGCTCGGCCACTTGAGCTCCAAAATGTAACCCACAAACAGGAAAATGAGTAAGAAACCGACGTCTTAGGAAAATTTCTTTGTGAAGGGGAAAAGGCCCAGTGAAGGACCCTCAAACTGCCAAGGAATGACTCTGCAACCCAATTGTTTAGGTGAATCAGGTAAATCCAACATGTTTGAGCAAGAAGACTAACTTTAGGAGATCGCAAATAACGGCGGTCATCCACATATTGTGTCTTTTCTGCGTGCAAGTTTGTTATTTCCTATGGAAGCATATAGTCTCATATTGATGATTATTGGCACACGCAAATTAGAAGCGGCATGCGCAACGCACTCGCGCCTCCCAGGGGTGCTCAGTTGAAAACATCTTTAAAATGCCGCAAGCGTACCACGAGTCACGTGACAAGAACTGACCAATAGGCTTCATATTTTGTATGGAATATACACATTTCGGTAGACTAAGGCCCAATCCCAATTCTACCCCTTAGCCTTTCCCCTTACCCCTACTGCTAGTTTTGCATGTTCACGTGAAGGGGTAGTGGTGTCCCAATTCTCTTTAGCTTGAAGGCATAGGGCTAAGGGGAAAGGCTAGATGCCCCTTGAAACTGAGATTTTTAGGACAACACTTGAAACAAAGGGGTAATAAAATTCCCCCGATTACACCAGCTACAACGGCAGCATGGCTGCACACTGAAGTCAGGAGATGCACAAATTCGTATTTTTTGTCATTATTACGAATTTTTACAACAAACAAGCACATGTTTAATACATTCATAACCACACTTGTGTTTAAAAAAATATATATATATTTTATAACGCTCAATTTCACTATCTATAATCCATAATAATACCTCCTGTATAGCAGTCGCACAACATTGTCACTCGATGACACTGAATACCCTGTCAGAAAAGTCTAGTGTCTGTGAATGAGCTTTTCACAGTGTCTGGTTTTGTTGTTTTTGTGTGTTAATATGCCCACGGTATAAATGCACAGTACATTTACGAGCTTATTACCACATTAGATCGTTATGATAACATGATATTGTCGCCTTTAGTGATTTCCGAAAGATAAACACCAAAAAATAACCAACTGGAGTAATTACAGCAGTTGCTATCGTCTGATCACATATAAAGAGATGGCGATGACATATAATGATGTGTGCAGGTGTTGTAATGCTGTCCCATTTCTTAGGGGTAAATTTTGAAGGCCTTACCCTTCACACTCTGTTTCAAGGGCCAAGAGGTAAGGGTACAAAATAGACTTGGGCCTAATTAACTCAGACAAACACAGAACACCAAAACACTGCAGTACTTTTAAATTTTCTCCATAATAAAACTTGTATCAGAGTTACAAATGTTTTGTCAGCTTGTCATCTTCTGAGAAAACAGCTGATGGTTGTCTAGGACCAACTCTCACCCTTACCCCACCCCCAGGCCGCAGTAAAACTGTCAAGAGTTGACCGGTTCGCAGTGATAAAAAGGTTGGGGACCACTGGTATACAACATTTTTCATAGAAATTCTGTAAATTAAACCTCACAACCCAAACGAAACAATGCTAATCAAAAGAATAAGAGTTGTCTAGAACAAAAATGATTAATTTTATTTGACATTTTTGCATTTATGAAGAAAACGCTTGGTTATGGATGTGACACCTCTCTGTTATGGATGTGACAGATGTGAAATTGTCACTTGTGTGACTTTGGTAAATCAAATATAATTGTTTGAAAACATTGACAGAGACATTGTTGAGTATTTTTACACTTCTGTAAAATACAAGCCTACACAAAAACCATCGCTATTTTGGTGAAAACTTGACAAAAGGTTGACATTTGCATAGAAATGTTCAAAATGTATAATAGCATTACAAATTACATTAAAAAACAGGCCAGTTTTATTGAATACCTTTCACATGCGGTCACTGAGCAAGACTTACATTGGTCTTGAGTTCAGTGGGGAAAACTTCATGGGATATATACTGTATAAGTGAATCCAAAGGGCTGAAAGACAAAAACAAGAAGAGAACAAAGGTAATATAATAATAACAAAATAGATTACCTAAGTTACATATTAATAAAAGTAATCAACCCATTCATTCATCCTACACTGTAAAATACATCTAGTACAAAACAGTTTCTGTATTTCTATGTTTCAAGTATTTTTTGTTTATTTACGGTTGTGAATTGCATTATGGGATGTAGAATAATCAATATACTAGAATCTGATACCAGTCGGTACTGAAATTTAAAAAAAACATCAATTTCCATTTTGAAAGCCCCCCACCTCCACCCCTCCCTACTGGCAACGTCCAGAATTTGGCCATTTTTGACTACTATGCCATCATAAATAGTGAAAATAACCGATAGAAGAAGACTTTAGGACTAAATGCATTTTCAATTATTCAGATGGCTAAACTCTGACTGAGGAAAATGGAATGAGGTGGCCACTTTGTTATTAGCTTTTAGGCTACAGTTTTTAATTTAAAACAAGTTTTAACAGATTCCTGATTGTTTTTTTTTTAAATAATTGATGATAATAATAATTGATAATAATATTCTTTATAAAATAATTTAAACTTTAATCCCATAACATTATTTATAATATTTCACATTGGTAAATATACACTTCGTAGTCAAATATTATTGTAAGCAGTGGTGAAGTGGGGGGTATAACTGATGTTAAATATATACTGTTAATGAATCAAAGCCTACTTTTATTTACAATTCGTGTTGGGTGGGTAATAGTACACCACTTTTTTGGACTACACCCCTGATTGTAAGCACTTAGACAAAATTGTAGGAACATTTTTGGTACAAAAAGTGTGGTCACCATCTGACAAGATAATCCAGCAATGCTCAGTGCTTAAAATATCACTAAAATGCAGTATTTTAACCTCACAATTGAATAAAAAAATGAGGCGAATAATTGAAAAGAATCCACTTTTCGAGAGTTAGGAACTACACCTTTCTATAGCCAGGCTACTGGCCTGCAGTGGTGGAAAGAGTAATGAAAGTAAAAAAGTACCATTACTTGCCCAAAAATGTAGTGCGAGTAGAGTAAAAGTAGCTGTTGTAAATATTACTCAATGTATGAGTAAAATGTAGACCTTTTAAAAGTACTCAAGAGTAGTGAGTATTACACTGTAGAAAAGTTGATGAGTTGACAGAACGTTACGTTTACACATCCCTGCACAAACAATCTTCCTATTTTCGTTCGTTCCTTCCAAACTTCCTTCAATTATTTGTTTGTTTTTTCCTTCCTTCATTCATTCATTCATTCATTCGTTCCCTCATTCCTTCGTTCACTCGTTCGTTCGTTCATATTTTTGTTCCTTCCTACATTAGTTCCTTTTGTTCATTCAATCGTTTGTTCGTTCCTTCCTTCCTTCATTTGTTCGCTCATTTTTTTTCCCATATTTTTGTTCCTTCCTTCATTAGGTCCTTTGTTCATTCATTCGTTCGCTCGTTTGTTCCTTCCTTAGTTTGTTCAGTCCTTCCTAGAATCCTTCCTTAATTTATTTGGTTCTTCAATCCTTCCTTCCATTCCTTTTTCGGTCCTTCCTTTTATTTGTCTCTTCCTTCCATTCTTCATTCGTTCCACTTAGTAATAGTTTAAGGCTGTTTGGTGATTTCAGTCATCATACAGTCGACATCCATCATTTTCAGTGTCATGCAGTCTATAAACAGTCTCTGGATCATTGCGTGTGCAGATTTTGAACATCTTCTTGGACATTTTTAATGTTTCCTAAAGGTTTGCTGCGTTTATAAAGCGCCCATGTCTTGAGGTTGTTCAGTATGATGTGATTTACTTTCTATGTGTGATTTATTTGGACAGGAATCACAGGACTGATCTTTCTACTGTAGACAATGACCATAGACAAGACAGAAATACAGTAGAGACTGCAGGCTGAAGGACAGTAGTGGAGTAAAAGTACCGATACTGCACTAAACATGTCCTCGAGGGAAAGTAAAAGTCCACATTTTTAAAGCTACTCAGTAAATTACAATTCCTGAGAAAAACTACTCAATTACAGTAGTCTGAGTATTTTTAATTAGTTACTTTACACCACTGCTGGCCTGTAAGTTATTTATTAAACAAAACAATCAACACATTCATCAATAAACAAAAACTTAAAGAAAGTATCAAGCACGTCGTGTGTTTTGAATATTTATAAACATACACAGGCTACATACTTGCTGTATGTATATATTTATGGCATGTAAATAGCCTACTCAAGTACATAGTGATCGTTTTTGTGCATTCCTGGCATCAATTCAACAATCCTAACTAATTACCAATAGTGAATAGCATAACACGTTAGAGATATTTATAAATATATAATGAATACACAGCTGAGGCAATGTTACACTACACTTCGCGCGCTTCAGGAAAACAGGTCAGCGAAGTTTACACGATTGTTATTCAGCAAAAATGATAAGTATATTCACTCGATGTATGCTTTATTTAAGTCATAGTTAATACATAAAGCGTTAATAAAACGTGTAGTACGGTGGAACTAAACAACATGACCACAGCAGCACTGACAGATGTGTTTATAATAAAACAACAACCTTCGCGTCCGTAAAAACGTCGCTTATTTTTGGATACAGATGTATATCGCAGGTAGCGATTAAAAAAATGAAGTTTAAAGTTGGTTTCGTCTTACCTTCGCCACTATCAAAGGGGTTTTTGTTTCTCTATATTTTTTTCGGGAAACACACAGGTTTTGGAAAGTTGTACCACGTGACGCAGCCTATCCCTGCGCGTGACGTCAGCAGAGACTTGAAGACTTCACCTGAAGAGGGAGACGAGATGAAACTTTGACCTTCTCTCTTAATTTCTTTCCTATGAACTTACATTGTGTAAAGGCAATGACGACACTGACTGAAACCAGCGACTTATGTCATGCCGAAAGTGTGCAGACTCACAGGTGACATTATTTGCATGATCTTTATCACTGACAGGATGTAATGGACAAATTATAGATCTATAATACACATAATAGAATAGTACAGTCATTTACAGGAATAAAAGTATTAGTACATTTGACCAATGGAAATTATAATAACGAGAAGAAGATATATTAATGTTTTATGAACATTTTTAATAGGTTGTCACACGTGACTCACTTCAGGAAGAGGTTTGTGGTTCCTCTTCATAACAAGATGTAATTCATAGTCAAAACAATTGAGGTGGAGTTGGTTTTATAGTCGCACATTCAGACTTTCTCCTTCATAATATACAATATTATTTAGTGGAATCATATTAGCAGTCAATGACCATCAATGTACAACAATTAAATAGTGCTGATGTCGTTTTGAAGTCATACTTGCGTTCGATTTCAGAGCGAATATTCAAAGTAGACTGGTTAACAATATAGGGAAGTTGTCACTGAACGTATGTTCGATTATAAAACCAACTTCACCTCAATGTCGAAGCAGAAGGCGGACGTGGAGACTGTCATGTTCTGCATGTGGTTCCCCTATTCCCTATTTTAATTATAATATACTATATTGCTGTTGTTACAAACATAAAACATATGCTGGATAAGTTGGTGGTTCATTCCACTGTGGCGACCCCAGATTAATAAAGGGACTAAGCCAGGGGTGTCCAAACTACGGCCCGCGGGCCATCTGCGGCCCGCAATCAGTTTAGTGGCGGCCCGCGTGGCTTTTTATAAATATTAATAGAATCTGGCCCGCTGTAGAAAAATAGATGTAATTCAATAAATAACCACCGGGTGTCGCTATTACACGCCTTCAATTACACCACACTGAAGTAAACATAATTGATATCCACGTTTTGGCGAGCCATGGCGCAACCAAGAAGAAGGAAAATCCACAGTGAGTGCAGGAAATGTCCGAGTTTTACAAGAGTTTGGATTCATCCAAATTTCCCTTGATGAAACAATGTCACTGTTCACATTAACATAGTTTATGGTGAGTAAAATATATATTATGATTTTAAAATGTAGAAAATAATTCCATAATAATACACACACACACACACACACACACACACACACACACACACACACACACACACACACACACACATATATATATATATATATATATATATATATATATATATATA
>CAIGQQ010037750.1:5921232-5937066 GCA_903798035.1 Danio albolineatus | reverse complement strand
TATTATATTATATTATATTATATTATATTATATTATATTATATATGTGTGTCTTTTGGCGTGTATAAGGCTAAAATTCCAGTCATAATGTTCTTGAGAAGGTCTTAAAAAGTCTTAGATTTGACTTCGTGAAACCCACAGACACTGTGTATAAATTTACATAGAAAAGTAGTTTTTTTTAGATAAGTGCTTTTAAATTTGGTGTATTTTAATATGACTAAAAATTATGTGATTCATTTATTTTTTTATACGTCATTTTGTTTTTAGAAGAGCTCGAGAACAAACCGGGCACATATGTCAGCCCTCCTTGTCCAGACTCTACGCTCATCCCTGGTCGCTTCATACCAGAGCAGCACACAGTCCCACAAACACTCCCAGATGTCAACGCACTGCACTATGGACTTACGTCGCAAAGTATTAACTCAAACCAAAAAGATTCCTATTCAAATGAATGGCCCCTCACAGGTGTGGACCTCTTGTCATCCGTTGATAGTAGAAGCAACAAGAGTTCAGCTCCTCCTTGTCCTGACCGCTCGCTGAAGCCTGTGTGTGACCTGGTGAACGATACGGGTTCTGCAAACCTCCAGCAAGCCGACAGTCAGGAAGACTTTAAAGAGCTGGGCATCCCAGACGTGCAAACGACCGAGGGGCTGCTAGTGGACTTTGAGAGCCCAGAAGATCTTTCCAAACCCAGCCACAGTGAAATACTAAAACATGACTCTGAGATTAATTGCAATTCCCTCAGTTTGCTGGATGTCATCTTACCGGTTGTTGGTGAGCCTTATACTTCAAGTAGCATTGCACTTTTGGAGAGCAAACAGAGTGAAAGTTCCTTTCCTGAAGACTCCAATGGGCAGAATGATCGTCCATGGAAACAAATGAATGAGGAAGATGTTAGTAACTCATGTCCTCGTACTACCGAGGAAAATAATTCAGCACCTAGTGAAGAGCATGCTGTATCGCTCCAGCCTGACTCAACGCCTGAAGATGTCAGAAATCCAGAGGATTCAACTGGAAGTCCCTCTTTGGAGAAAGAATCCTCTCTGTCTTGCTTGCCAATGGCTGTATCTATGTGTGGTTCCCTTGTGGCGACTTTAGACCCTCAAAAGGCAGCAGTGATCGAAACCAAAGATGAGGATGAACTTGAAACAAAGTCAGCAATTCAAGAAGCTGAAGAGTTAATTCTTCCATTAGAAGAGCCAGTAAATCCATTCTCCTCCAGCAGGCCTGATTCCTCACCTGAGGATGAACCTGAGATAGTCCAGATCATGTCGAACCCTGCTGTTGCAGGCCACTACCCCGAAAGAAACTTTAAACGCACCTTATCACCAGCTGACAAATTAACTTGTAGAGATTTGCGTGCAAGCAATCCGTCTCCGTCCTATTCAGAAAGTCCGAATTATTCTTACGAGTTCGGTATTGCTAATGATTACCTACCTGAAAGCGACCAGACAGTAATGATGGTCACGGACGAGGAACTTGATGCCTTTCTAATGGGTCAAGGTGTGAAAATCAACCCCGATGCAGGGGCGGAAAAATTCAGTGATGATGGCTTTTCAGAATTTAATGGAAACGCAGAAAGAGATGGCTTCTTAGATGAGGAGTTGCAGAGTTGCAAAGTCGAGACATTCGCTTCACCTGAGAGTGATGGCTCCCAATACCTGGAGGAGAGCGAAGGGTCAAACGTTTCCTCTTCATCTCAAGACAGCAGCCCACTGAGAGCAGACTCCACGCAAACAATAACCCATGAAACCGTAATCAGCCCTGTTGAGATTGAGTCCATTCGCTCCCCTAACCAAGAGTCTACTTATGGCGGGGCGAGACCAAAGCAGTTGTCCAACCAAACAATGCGGCCTCCATCAGATAGACACCGAACCAGCCATGCTGAATCCGATGTGGCAGGATCGGCGAATGGCTCACAGGTTTCTCCTAATCAAGATGAAATCAACTGTGAACCGCCGTCCCATCAGCAGTATGATAGCAGTTACGGCCACGATGAGCTCTCAGAGCCGCCGCCTTACCCAGGAGAGATGTTGGAGGACGGGGAGTCATCTGTTGATCCGGCTGGAGATGGGGCTGAAGGTTTGGGGTCAAAGCAGCCACCCTGGGTCCCTGACTCTGAGGCTCCTAACTGTATGAATTGTATGCAAAAGTTTACCTTCACTAAGAGGAGGCACCATTGCAGAGCTTGTGGAAAAGTAAGTATTATTTCTCAATATGTTAAGACAAATATATTGATGTTCTTTAAGAAACTAATACTTAAACCTGTTACCCAGCACTCACTTTTGGGGATTTACACCTACCTAACTTTAAATAGTAACAGTTACTGACTCCAGTAAGCTACAGACACAAACTAGGTATCATTGGAAAGAAGACGCTTTGTGAAGTTACGTGCTCAAAATATATTATAATATAAAAAGTTATACAATATGACTTGAAAGCCAAGTGTCTCATGAGTTTATATTTCAAATTTGATGAAGATAGCATGCAAAATGAGATTTTTGTAAAAGTTTTTTGAGGCTTTATTGGTGTCCTTCTTTCCCTCACCGTCAGAGGCATTTTCTCAAAACTGACCTTCCCAAACTAAAACATTAACAGTTGCTGAATAATCTGGTCTACATTCACAGTTCATGTATTTTGTGTGTGTGTTGCTATTATAATCATATTCACTCCATATCAAATAAGCGTTTTCTGTAAAACTTACACAAATTTAGCAAACACACTCTTTATAAGCTTCCAATTGAAAAACAACTAGCCGCAACGGGTGCTTGTGGGCTGTAGCTTTAGACTGATGTAAAGTTTGTCAAGACTACTTGTGTTCTTTTTGGTGTAATCTATTCATAAACACTGACATGTGGAAAAACAAGCCTCTGTGTGTCTACGTCGGGGTGCTGGCTAAAGGGTTAAAATATATATATATTAAATATACAGTGAGGAAAAAAATTATTTGAACCCCAGCTGATTTTGTAAGTTTGCCCACTAACAAAGAAATGATCAGTCTATAATTTCAATGCTAGGTTTATTTGAACAGTGAGAGACACAACGATAACAGAAAAATCCAGAAAAATGTGTCTCAAAAAAAGTTAGAAATTAATTTGCAATAAGCTCTAGCATTGGACATCCACATATTAAAGGAAAACTACACTTTTTTTATTTGTAATAGGCTCATTTTACGAGTCACCTTGAGTTAAACCGATAACATTTTCCATTTCTGAATCCATTCAGCCAATCTCCGGGTCTGACGGGAGCACTTTTTGCTTAGCTTAGCATAGATCATTGAATCAGATTAGACCATTAGCATCTCGCTCAAAACCCCCAAAAAATGTTTTGATAAATGCTCCACTTTTTTTAGAAAAAAGGCTCATTTTACAACTCCCCTAGAGTTAAACAGTTTAGTTTTATCATTTTTTTAAATATAATTATCCAATCTCTGGTTCTGGCTTGAACTTGAAACCAAATTGTTCCCAAACGCCAGACCTGTTGGTGATAGGAGGATCCTCTATTTAATTTGGGATGCCTTGTCGAGCGAAGTAGCACTGAATGCATATTTTACCCACTTTGTTCTCTTTTATTTTTTCACATATAAAAGTATTAGTCTGAATCATTCGGTTTGTAATGCGTACCGAACCGAAAGCCTCGTACCGAACGGTTCAGTACAAAAACGCGTATCGTTACATCCTTAATATATATATATATATATATATATATATATATATATATATATATATAATAACCAGCTTTTAATGTTAAAAATGTTTTTAATTCATTTATTTTAATCACACTTGATGAAAACAGTCTGTAGAAACGCTTTGATTGACATTCTCCCTTTGTACGTGTCATTAGAGGGGGAGAGCCCCGCCCACTAGTAACCATCTCTCCCTCATTATCATAGGACATTAGTTTTGTTTTTTAATCTACCACTATGCTGACACACAGGCGTTCTTAGCTCCGCCCTCTTTAGAAAAGAGCACAATCTCATTTGAATTTAAAGGGCCATGAAACACCAAAACATATATGTGTCCCACGCTGCTATAAACACTATTAGGACACATATAATTGACTAAAAAGTGAAAATTGGTTGTTTTTGCATTATTTCGAGCAAATTCGTTCTTCCGGTTTGAAACGAATTTTTGAAGCTGCGTCACGCCGATGAGATCCTTGCGTATATTCCAGCGTGGAGAGTGGACGCCTGTCCCGGCCAGCACGTTCTGACGTCTCTGTGTGTTCTGCATTAATTCATGAGGTAGACTTGGTTCAAACCAACCAGAGCGCTCTATTGTGTAGCTACGTGGCGCAACTTCATTAATATTCATGATCGCTTCGAAGACTGTACCTTACAGCAGTTGTTGAAGACGCGTCAAGCGCGAGTGATTTACATGCTAAGTCAATGCAAAAGGCGCGTATAGGCATCCTGCAGCGCGATACGCGCGAATGGTGCCGCGCGTTTGACGCGCTTAACGCCGCAATTCGCGCGAATCGCTTCAGTTTGAAAAATAAATGAAAATGAGCTTCAGCGCCGCGTTAACCAATCAGGAGCTTGCTCTTGTGGGGGTGTGATTATGACGTAGCGCCTGTTGTTGGTGTCCCGGGGGGAAACTCGGCTCGGCTCAGAAGCACCGCTGAAAGCCTCCATCATCCAGGTACAGTTTCTGGAGGAGTTTATGAGCTCACAGAGCTGGTGCACCTCTGAAATAATCTAATGGACTATCAGCCTTCATCAGTAGACTATCAGTGGAATATCAGCCTTCATAAAGCACATAAAACAGTTATTCTCTCTATAAAACACCTGTTAGCCATTTAGCAATAAAGCTACAGTGACCAAACATAGACAGAAGCCCTGCCCATCACGCCAATCCGAAAATAAAGAGAAAGTGCCGTTAAAGTCGACAAATTAATAATTTGGCAAATAATTCGATTACTGATGTCCATGTATACACAGTCTGTGTGAAAATGAGCGCGTGCACAAATGGAAACTCCCATTTTTATGCAAAACCTTCCCTCTTTCCCCTTCCCCGACACTCCTACCTAAACAGAGCTGGACACACCCACTTTACTGAGCTTTTCCAGACTAGAGGTGTGAAAACACCACGCTGAGACTGGGGGGTTTCGTGGCCCTTTAAAGCGACAGTCACCAAAATGCCGCAATTACAATCAAAGCCTAAAATGTGCCGTTTCAAAGAGTTATAAAACAATATTTGTGTGTTATTTTGAGCTGAAACTTCACATATACACACTCTAGAGACTTATTTTTATCTTGTTAAAAGGGGCATGATAGGTTCCCTTTTAAGTGTTCACATAAGTACAAGACGTACGGTCAAAATAACTCCTTTGCATTGGTGCTTGCTCACCCTGTTTATTTAGCAAAAAACAGCATCTGCCCGGTGCTTTAGTAATATTTTTGTGCTTCATTTTTGAAAGTGACTTTGTTTAGCAGCGGAGCGTGCCCTGACTTTTGGAGGTGAAAGGCAAATAACCGCAGTGTGAATCAATGAATTAACATACAGTCAGCTGCTTTGATTTCGAGCAGAGGTCTGTGACACAACCCTGCTGTTGTGCTATTGCCTATTTATAACAACAGGAAAGCCTTATACCTGTAGTCCTCTGCCTTTTCGACGGCTAAATGACTCATTTCATCCATTGGTCCGAAGCTCTCTTTTGTTTTCGTTACGTCAGTGTTCATTCTTCTCTGGAGGTGCTAAATATAGAGGCGGATTCGCCGGATCAGCAGAATGTATTTTTAGCCCTGATATAGTTTCCCACTTGAGTTGCTGCACCGAGATGCTTTTCTAAAGACATATTGGGCCAATAAATAAAATGGGCTAAAGGACACAAGAGAGCTTTCTCCAGGTTTATGCTTGATGAAGTACCGCGTTTACCATGCGTTTGAGTGAATAATGTTGTCTGTTTTGCAGGTCTACTGTGCTGGCTGCTGCAATCGCAAATGTAGACTGAAATATCTGGATAAAGAGGCCCGGGTTTGTGTCATCTGCCATGTTACCATACAGAGAGGTGAGTGCTAAACTGCATTGATATACTGTCAAGCTTGGGAGGATCTAGAATGCACTATTACACAACAGCTCCATCATAACAACCCAACATTAGAGGTCAGAGAATCTGTGGCAGTGGTTCATGCCAGTGTAGAAATGGGGCACGTGAATGGTTTATTTTTAGCTGGATGCAAATTGGGGTTGATGAAACGGGCAGTTTTGAGGAAGAGCTGCCCAGGAGGACTCATTATATTGACTTTGTGAAATTGGCTCCCATGGGGACTTCAAGTGGTTAACCCTGGGTCATTCTGCTCTCTCATAGTTTACTTGTGGTTAACAATTAATTCAGTGCATTCATGTGCTGAAGTGTCATGCTTTACAAACCTGAATCCTTAATGTGCTCATTTGCATATTCGCAGTGTCACTGTCTTTGATTGGACAAATGCAGCACTCTTGTTTACATAAAAGCTCTAGCATTGCACATCTACTTATTAAAGCAGTGGTGTCCAAACTCAGTCCTTGAGGGCCGATGTCCTGTATAGTTTAGCTCCAGCTTCCTTCAACATACCTCCCTGGATGTTTCTAGTATACCTAGAAAGACCTTGATCAGCTGGTTCAGGTGTGTTTAATTGGGGTTGGAACTAAAATATGCAGGCCACTGGCCCTCCAGGACCGTGTTTGGACACCCCTGTATTAAAGGAACACTACACTTCTTTTATTAGTAATAGACTCATTTTTACAAGTCACCTTGAGTTTAGCAGATAACATTTTCCATTTCTGAATCCATTCAGCCAATGTCCGGGTCTGCCGGGAGCACTTTTAGCTTAGCTTAGCATAGATCATTGAATCAGATTAGACCATTAGCATCTCGCTCAAAAATTCAGATTTTTCTAGTTAAATTTTTTTAATTTTGATAAACACTCAGATTTTTTTAGAAAATAGGCTCATTTTGCAACTCCCCTAGTGTAAGAACAGGAAACAGGCTACAATTCACACAGACTCACCAAAATTGGATTATAGAAGATTGGAAAAACGTTGCCTGGTCTGATGAGTCTTCATTTCTGCTTGCGACATTCGAGTGGTATTGTTGCTGATATTGTCCATCCCTTTATGACCACTGATGGCTACTTCTAGCAGGATAACGCACCATGTCATAAAGCACGAATCATCTCAGACTGGTTTCTTGAACATGACAATGAGTTCACTGTACTCAAACGGCCTCCACAGTCACCAGATCTCAATCAAATAGAGCACCTTTGGGATGTGATGGAATGGGAGATTCACATCATGGATGTGCTGACAAATCTGCAATAATTGCGTGATGCTATCATGTCAATATGGAGCAAAATCTCTGAGGAATATTTCCAGTATCTTGTTGAATCTATGCCACAAAGGATTAAGGCAGTTCTGAAGGCAAAAGGGGGTCCAACCTAGTACTAGTAAGGTGTACCTAATAAAGTGGCCGGTGAGTGTATATAGTCTTTGTTTTTCCTGAAAGAACTTTTCAGGCTATAAAAAGAATGAAATTGTTTCTTCTTCACTCCAGAGTAGGGATTTAATGTATAATCCCTAGTGAAAAGTGTTGCTAAGCTTGCTAAGAAGCATGAGTTCATGTCCTGGGGTTAGAAACGGTGCCAGCACTGCTTCCAAATTACAAATGTGAAACCTTCTGTTATCTTTTGTTGAAATGCAACAACAACAGTCACCTGGAGGTTAATCACAGTCTGAAAAGCCCTCAGTTGTTGTTTGTGTCAGTAAAAGTGCCACCATTTGGAGTTTATCAATAGTAATAGAGTTTACTGCCGGTGATTAGTCGGTGCCTGTGCTGCATCTGTTCTAGACCGAATCATTGTTTAAAAGACTTCTTATTGTTTAATTTGCGTCCCAGTGAGTGTGTGGATGATAATATACTGTAGTTATTTATACATTTGGTCTGAATAGCCCCTAAGTTAAGAGCTAAGTTTAGCATGCCAAATATCTCCCAGGCATTGGCGATTCTCTCAGATCGTGTCTTTGATAGTTCATATTGCATGATTATTACTCGCGTGAACGAGCAGCGATTCGCCTGTGATTTCAGGCATTTGTCGGCGATTTCTTAAAACCTGTTGGCGAGTCAAAATCGGGGCTTAAATCATGCAGTCTGAACTCGGCGTTAAGGATAGATATAGACTATTGTGCTCCAAAACAGTGATAAAAAATTACATTTAGACGATATAAACGTCAAAACCTTGTAGTCTAACAATTCTGCCTAAATGTATCAACATTTTTTTTTTCACATCACCTCATACTTCAGTTTTTCATCAAATCTTGACCAATCAAATGCTCTCTAGTGTCTGACAAGCCCCGCCCCCTTCAAGACACTTCTCATTTGCTTTTCATTAATGCGCTTGAGCTCAACCAATCTCAAGGGCAGAGCTGTGGCACAAACAAAATGCTTTTGGCAGTTTTTTCAGGGAAGGAGCTTCTCTGTGCCATGCCCTCTCCATGTTTCAGGTGAGATTACAATAAACATTGAATGATTAAAGCACATTTCAAAGCTCTTCACAGGACTTTAAAGGCTTTATACTTACTTATACTTTATACTTATACTTTATACTTGTCAATGGATTAAAAATCTACAGGACGTTACGGGTGTTTGGCAAAAGTGATCATCCTCAGAGCTCTTTTCTGTTTTATCCAGTCATGCAGAACCAACGTTATTCATGTTTCTTCTGCACAGACAGCCACACTTTTTTAAAAGCCCATCTTGCCAGCAGTGAAATCTCCTTTTAAGTTATTTATAACTATTCTTTTTTGACCTTCACAGATGCAAAATGATGTATGCCTTTTAATTAAATGAGAAGTGATATTGATTTTCATGTAATGCAATATCGTCACAATAACACTGAGTGTTATTTCAGTATTATTTATATTTATTTATTTTACATATTGATTTTTTGTAAATTATATTGCTTACTTTTTTGATGTGGTAGAATTTTAATATGTATTTGTGATTTATTTTTTATTTATTTTTTATTTTTTAAATACAGTCAAACCCAAAATGGGGGTATAAATAATTTTGTGCTTGACTCCTATACATGATTTTATGTTTTCAGCAATATTTAAGACAGTTTAGCACATCTTTTTACCCAAATAATAATACTGAATTGTTTTCCCCTTACTCCACACCCCTCTCCCCCCAATCAACTAGGTGTACAATAACAATGCAGAACATTGCTCATTTATGAGCAATATCACATGAGTGACAGTGCGATATGGCTGTATATCGGCACTGGTGGGAGGCATGCGTTGGCTCAAGGCCGCAGGCCAAGTGCCTCAGGGTGCTTTCACACTAGCACTTTTGGTCCGCACCCAGGTTCGTTTGATGTCAGAGTACATTTAGCTAGTGTGAACGTGTCTTCTGAAGACCACCGGATGGATTTTAACAGTCGAATTTGAAGCACTGAATTTAAGGAAGCGAATATTTGAACTGAAATAAAATGAACTGAAAATTGCCCTTTGAATATTTTACATTGTATTTTAAAAAGTATTGAATATTTTGTAAGTGAAATCTGGAAATTGAATATGAATTATTGAATTTATAAGTATGAAAACGTGTTTGAAATATTTTTAGTTGAAATATTCACAGCTTAAACAAACAACTTTCTTTAATTTCAGGACCTAAAAATACAAACCCAGGAATTCAAGACATTAAAATGCAAGCACTTGTTAATTCTGTGTATTATTTTTTTCAGTTTGTGCTATTCAACAAGCTTTTTAATTCAATACTTTTGGCATTGATTTTGTTCCAAAGTTTCGGCTATTATTTAAATTTAATTGAACAAAGGGAGCCGTTTACCAAGGCAACTACTGATGCGTTTTGTGTAATGTTTTAAAGAGCTTTGTTGCAGCACGACAGTGGAAAATGAAACCGTATCCGTGCTGTATGGCCCGGTTTGGCACGGAACGGAACGGTCCAGTATAAAGAACGGTTCAGCCCGATAGTGGAAAATCGGCTAAAGTGTACCGTACCGTACCACTCAGTGGAAACGGGTCATCAGTGATTCAGTTAAATGTTTATCATCGAACGTATTTCATGTTATTTTCATTAGTTAAAAACAACAACATTGGCTCTAGCGGAGCCCTCGCATCCTTTTGAAAACACTTTATTAATGTCCGTCCAACTTTTTATTTTTTAAGTCGAAACGTCTGAAGCACTTTTATTGTTCAAGGGCTGATTTGATGGAGAAGATGAAGGCTTTTTTTTTTTTTGTCCTGCATGGGCAGTCTATAAAAAGCAGTTGGCACACGGTGTGTGGCCGAGCGTGCGGTCCATTTGCACATTAAAAAGGACATTCATCACAGAGCGTCAGTGCTGCGAGTCGCCAGCCAGCTCTCGCAGGGTTTGGTGCAGGGCTGGGTGGAGCCAGGGCACTGGTGCATGTCCTTGAGTGTGCGTGTGTGTGTGTGTGTGTGTTTGTGTGGTACAGAACCCACCTGGTGCAGTATACGTGACACTCTCTCTCTCTATCTCTCTCGTTCTCTCATTCACTCTCCGGCTTGAGGAGGAATCGAGTTAGACACACACTCACACACACACACACATTTCAGGAAAGGAGGGTTTGTCACAACTCTCAGCCCAGGGCAGCCATTAAATACGACCTCGCCACGCTTCGTGTGATGGACTGAGCTCTCGGAGACACAGACGTCGTTAGGGACTGGACCCCGGGACGAGAACTCAGGTTGCGGAAGTGAGCTGCGCCCCGTCCGGGATGAGAGAGGCTCAAGGATGTGCCCTCTATCCCAGTCGCTCACAGACTCTGTGCTCTGGCTTATCGGAGGACACTTCCTCCTCCTCCTCCTCCGCTCGGAGACTAACATGCGACCCGTGATTAAAGCGCTTTCGGGTCGGAGTTGAACTGGGATGAGGTAAGACTCCAATATCAATTAGCTGAATCCAAATCTGTAACTTTTTAGTTAGTCTTTTGTTAGTTCTGGTGTTTATATATAAATAGCGAGGTAGTTACGCCAAATTAAATCTGGTGTGAGTTTCCAAATGTTCGCGATACGTCCTGCCATTTCTTTGGCTGCCATCTGTCTTGTTGTGGTAGTTGTGTTCGCGGTGAGCCAGCATATTTCAGCGATCGGCGATTCTGGCTGACATGTTTGCAGGTGTCACAGGCAGTGCCAGCGTAATCAGGTCGATGAGCCGTCTATGAGCCTTAATCAACGTAATGCACTGGAGGAGAGGCGTCCGTCAGCACACCGGACTGGACGTCCTGTTTCTTGACTTTGGTTCAGTGGCTTTACTTGCTGTGATTGACTGACCAAGATGGTGGTGGTGGGGTTGTAAACACATCATGGTGTTTTTGATTTATTATGACTCAGCTGAAAGAGGTCGCTGTGCTGGACGTTGAGCCTTGCTTGTTTAACCACAGGTCAGTGTTTTGGGCTAGTGTTTCGATCTGTTAATAATGCATTCAGAGGTATTTTTGTGACATGAACAAATAATGAACAAGACATTATAGTGTTTATTCATCTTTATTAATATCAGATAATGAAAGTCGTTATTGTTAGTTAATTATGTGTTAACAAGCATGAATTTTGGCATTAGTAAATGTTGAACTAACGTTAAATGATTTTTACTTAATTTAAATGGGCTGTATGTGTTTTTTTAGGAAAAAATTACTTTACGTAATTGTTTTATGTTCAATTCACTTAAATTTGTAAAAATAATTAAGTTAACTTAACTGATTTGTGTTGGGACAACATGAAGGAATTGTGTGGAAGCCAGCATTTTTTGCAAGGAGTACACTGAAAAAAAATTAGTCCTTGGATTTACTGAATTTGTGTACGTTAAGTGGGTTGTAAACAATTTATTTGGGCTGAATTTAAACAAACAATTTAAGTTGAACAGTACTCAGTTTAATTAGTTTTAATTCAACACAAATAAATTGTTTGCTACAGTTTTTTTCAGTGTATTGTTCATTATTAGATCGTTCAAAAAGTATTTTTGTGTCAAGTATCTTTACTGTAAGGTTGTGTTAGTTAATGTAAGTTGACATGTTTACTAACATAAACAAATAATGAATAGTACATTACAGTGTTTATTCATCTTAATTAATTTCAAATAATGAAAGTAAAGTTGTTGTTAGTTTATGGTGCGTTATCTAATGTTAACAAGCATGTATTTTGATTGCAATAATGCATTAGTAAATGTTTTACTATCGTTGAACGATTTTTACTTAATTAAAATGAGCTGAATCAATACAATTCCTGAGTGTTTTTGGAAAAAAACGTATTAACCTAATTGTTTTATGTTCAACCCACTTAAATTTGTAAAAACAAGTAAGTTAACTTAACTGATTTGTGTTGGGACAACATGAAGGAATCGTGTGGAAGCCGGCATTTTTAGTCAGTATTCCTTGGATTTACTAAATTTGTTTACGTTAAGTGGTTGTAAACAATTAATTTGGGCTGAATTTAAACAAACAAAGTTGAACATTACTCAACATTACTAAACATAAGTTGTTTAAATTCAACACAAGTAAATAGTTTGCAACAGTTTTGCAGACATCGTTTTTTTTTTTCAGTATATTGCCCATTATTAGATCATTCAAAAGTATTTTTGTGTAAAGTATCTTTATGGTAAGATTATGTAAGTTCATGTAAGTTGACGTTAAATCAATACAATTCAATTTAATTCAATCAATACAATTCCTGAGTGTTTTTAGGAACAGCTTAATTAACTTAATTGTTAAATGTTAAATTCACTTAAATCTGTAAAAACAATTAAGTTAACTGAACTGATTTGTGTTGGGACAACATGAAGGAATCGTGTGGAAGCCAGCATTTCTTTACAGTGAGACTGAAAAAAATGTATTCCTTGGATTTACTGATTTTGTTTACGTTAAGTGGGTTGTAAACAACTTATTTGGGTTGAATGTAAACAAACAAATTAAGTTGAACATCATTCGGTTTAAATTGTTTAAATTCAACACAACTAAATTGGTTGCAACAGTTTTGCAGAAATTATTTTCATAATGTATTGTTCATTATTAGATCATTCAAAAGTATTTTTGGGTAAGTTTGTGTAAAGTATCTTTACGGTAAGGGTGTGTTAGGTAATGTAAGTTGACGTGTTTACTAACATGAACAAATAATGGACAATACATTATAGTATTTATTTATTCATCTTTATTATTATCAGATAATGAAAGTCGTTAATGTTAGTTAATTGTGTGTTAACTAATGTTAACAAGCATGAATTTTGGCATTAGTAAATGTTGAACTAACTTGAACGATTTTTACTTAATTAAAATGAGCTGAATCAATACAATTTCTGAGTGTTTTTTGGGAAAAATCATTAATGTAATTGTTTTATGCTCAATTCACTTAAATTTGTAAAAACAATTAAGTTAACTTAACTGATTTGTGTTGGGACAACATGAAGGAATTTTGTGGAAGCCAGCATTTTTTACAGTGAGTACACTGAAAAAAAATTAGTCCTTGGATTTACTGAATTTGTTTACGTTAAGTGGGTTGTAAACAATTTATTTGTGCTGAATTTAAACAAACAAATTAAGTTGAACAGTACTCAGTTTATTTAGTTTTAATTCAACACAAAGAAATTGTTTGCTACAGTTTTTTTGAGTGTATTGTTCATCATTAGACAAAAAGTATTTTTGTGTAAAGTATCTGGTTGTGTTTGTTAATGTAAGTTGACATGTTTACTAACATGAACAAATAATGAATAGTACATTACAGCGTTTATTCATCTTTATTAATTTCAGATAATGAAAGTAAAGTTGTTATTGTTAGTTTATGGTATGTTAACTAATGTTAACAAGCATGAGTTTTGATTTTAATAATGCATTAGTAAATGTTTAACTATGGTTGAACGATTTTTACTTAATTAAAATGAGCTGAATCAATACAATTCCTGAGTGTTTTTGGGAAAAAAATAATTAACTTAATTGTTTTATATTCAATCCACTTAAACTTGTAAAAACAAGTAAGTTAACTTAACCGATTTGTGTTGGGACAACATGAAGGAATTGTGTGGAAGCCAGCATTTCTTTACAGTGAGACTGAAAAAAATGTATTCCTTGGATTTACTGAATTTGTTTACGTTAAGTGGGTTGTAAACAATTTATTTGGGCTGAATTTAAACAAACAATTTAAGTTGAACAGTACTCAATTTAATTAGTTTTAATTCAACACAAATAAATTGTTTGCTACAGTTTTTTCAGTGTATTGTCCATTATTAGATCGTTCAAAAAGTATTTTTATGTAAAGTATCTTTATGGTAAGGTTGTGTTAGCTAATGTTAGTTGACGTGTTTACTAACATGAACAAATAATGAATAGTACATTACAGCATTTATTCATCTTTATTAATTTCAGATAATGAAAGTTGTTATTGTTAGTTTATGGTACGTTAACTAATGTTAACAAGCATGAGTTTTGATTTTAATAATGCATTAGTAAATGTTTAACTAAGGTTGAACGATTTTTACTTAATTAAAATGAGCTGAATCAATACAATTCCTGAGTGTTTTTGAGTACAGCTTAATTAACTTAATTGTTAAATGTTCAATTCACTTAAATTTGTAAAAACAATTAAGTTAACTTAACTGATTTGTGTTGGGACTAACATAAGGGAATTGTGTGGAAGCCAGCATTTTTTTACAGTGAGTGTTGTTCATTATTAGATCATTTAAAAGTATTTTTGTGTAAGTTTGTGTAAAGAATCTTTACAGTAAGGTTGTGTAAGTTAATGTAAGTTGACGTTTTTACTAGCATGAAGGAATAATGAACAGTACATTACAGTGCTTATTCATCTTTAGTAATGTTAGATAATGAAGGAAAAGTTGTTATTGTTAGTTTATGGTGCATTAACTAATGTTAACAAGCATGAATTTTGATTGTAATAATGCTTTAAATGTTGAACTAACATTTACTAGTGACTTTTCAGCATCATTGCTTCTGTTTTTAGTATGATATGGTCCTTCAGACATCATACTAAAGTGCTGATTCGCTGCACAAAAATAAGAACATTTCTTATTATTATCGATGGATGTTGAAAATAGTTGCGCTGCTCCATTAATTTTTTTGTAAAAGTGTTTTTGTTGTTTTTTTGTTTTTGTTTTGTTTGGAAAAATTAGTTATAGGAATATTTTGTAACATTTAAATATTTCCGGTCTTACTTGATCATTTCTGAGTAAAAAAGTTTTTTAATATATAATTTGGGGTGAGTAGGATTAAATATAAGTCTAAATATATTTAAAATATGATCTTGTCTTTTGCTTCATTCACAGTGCTATTTAAAGGGTTTTATTAAACTAATATTATTCCGAACTAATATTAACCAATAATTACTATAACCTTTTATATTTATACTGCATTACAATTATTATTAACTAATGTTATCCTTTCTTTTCTAAAAAAACAAATGTTGCTGATTTTATTTTATTATTAGGGTTGTTATTTTCTCAGAAACACTAAAAACATTGTTCATAGTAGCCATTATTCATTCATTCATTCATTCATTCATTTTCCTTTGGCTGATAACTTTTATTCATCAGGGGTTGCCACAGTGGAATGAACCGCCAACTTATACAGCATATGTTTTGCACATTGAATGCCCTTTCAGCTGCAACCCGGTACTGGGAAACACCCATACACACTCACATTTACACTCATACACTACGGCCAATGTAGTTTATTCAGTTCATCTATAGCTCATGTGTTTGGACTGTGGAGGAAACCAGAAGAAGCCCACGGCAACACGGGGAGAACATGCAAACTCCACACAGAAATGCCTACTGGTTCAGCCGGGACTCGAACCAGCGACCTTCTTGCTTATAT
>CAIGQQ010037750.1:5903244-5920832 GCA_903798035.1 Danio albolineatus | reverse complement strand
ATATATTATTATTTTTTTTTTTATGTTATAATCGGTCTGACAAAATTAGGAAAATCATAAACTAATATAAACATCCAAAGCTGCGATCAATTTTTTTTTTCACATCACCTCATACTTCAATTTCTTGTCAAATATTGACGAGAGATATCCTTAGGACTAGCATACTGATATTAACATTTTATTTTAATTTCATGGGAAGTTTTTAAAATGGAATATATTTCATATTTCAAAAGAAATCATGAAACAGAATCTAAACCAAAAATAACAAGAGCAAAATGTGATCAATGACAATATTAATCTATGTATAAAGCTATATTTTTATAAAGTACAGGCCGCATTTCTTTAACTGGAGCTTCTGCTGTTTTGAGCAGAAGCTCCACAACAGCGCAGTGAAAGAATTCAGTTCAAGTCTGATGATGATTCTTAGTCTCAAGTCTGTTACTTGTGTCTGTGATGTTTAATTATTTATTCTATCACTTCATTACAGATTTATTGGTCGAGGAACGTCCTGCTGCTTGCCAAATATTGCTGCTGTTGGAGGAAGGAGGTCCACAACCTCTGACCTTTGTGCTCAATGCCAATTTATTGGTGAACGTCAAGATCGTCACATGTATGTTCGTTACAGTAATCTGATCTGAAATGTGTAATCGTGTTCATTTTGTTCTTTTGAAAAACCTGTCCGTTTGTTTGTGCTGTAGATTGTGGGAAGAGGTGCTGGTGTCTGAGCTCTAATGGTCTGCAGGGAGTTGGACAGAAGGAGCTGGTGTTTATAATTGAGTGTCTCCCAGAGGAAAACAGCCTGCCTAGAGACGTGTTCAACCTGTATGTTAGCATATACCAAGATGCACAAAAAGGTAAGTCTTTTTATGGGAAGACAAGACACACTTAACAAATTATGTTTGCTGTTTGTTCAAACTATATATATATATATATATGTTTGTATATATTGCTATATTTTTTTTTGTTTTTCACATTATTTAATTTTTTTAGCAAGGAAATAATTAGTTTAGTGTGAGAAAATTGGCAAATCCTTAGCGTTAAGCCCTAAAAAGTCATCTGAATTAAAACTAATTACAATGAGACACTATGAAACCCCAACACATTTGCTCATCCTCATTGAGCAAGGTCTCAACACACAAAAAAAGTGAAATGAACGAGGAGGCATGTGGACATAACACATAATTCAATTCAAGAAATTTTAGGATGCCAAAGTCAGATTTATGCATATGAATTATATTTTCCCAACCATAAAATTGTGGCTAGTGAAAATGGCGAGTGGCTAGTAACCTTTGAAAACTACTAGCCACAGTGGCTGGTGATCAAAAAAGTTAATGTCAAGCCCTGTTCTTCATACATCATAAAGACGTGTTGTCTTGGTCACAGACTCCTGCAAGACACACACCAACAATTTTTTAACTCACCCATAATGTTGTGTGCATTGCAAAATTTTAAGCAAAACTGTACTATTACTCTGCTAATTAAACCTATTACTCTGCTTTTTACTAGTGGAACGTGCAATCAATGAAGGCTGCCCACCAGCTGCTCAAATTTAGCCATGAAACCTCCAACACTTAATTGGCTAGTGTTTCGTTTTCATTGTCCAACCCCTGTAGATCTTTACTCACAACGTTATTATGTTCTGAGTTAAAGATATCTCTCACACAAAAGAGCAAGACATCATTCAGGATGTAAACGAGCTGTGTATTTGTAGCTTATTCGGATTCTCATTTTTCCCGCCGCAGGGAAGTTCATCGAGCATCTTGGCAATGTGACGTTCACGGACAGTTTCCTGGGCAGTAAAGACCACGGGGGCGTCCTGTTCTTCACTGCAACCTTTCAGCCACTGGAGGGTCTCGCTCTGCCGCAGGTCTCCTTCCTCTGTGGTGTTTTGATTCAGAAGCTGGAAGTTCCCTGGGCTAAAGTCTTTCCCCTACGACTGCTGCTGGCTCTCGGGGCAAAATATAGTGGTGAGCCTATAAAACATCCTTTAGTACAGTAGTGAAGAATGTTTTTTGATAAATATTACAATTAATATTAATTGGAGTTTCAGCTTATAATACTGTCCTTTAAGTCATCAGTTGCTGTGTGTTTTTCCAGTGTATCCCTGCCCTTTGATGAGCATCCGTTTCCGTGAGTCAGTTTTTAAAGAGACAGGACACACCATCATGAATCTGCTCACAGTACGTGTTCTCAGTTTATTCTGTCTGTATTTTTATATAAACATCAACTTGCAATTAATTTTCTGTTTATTAATGGTTATGAATTGCATTATGTGACCTCGATCTCTGATCTGTTTAATATTGATGTTGAAAATTCAACTCCACAGTTTTACAAAGTTACTGAAAAAAATGTCATGGCAGTTTATTAGCACGTTTTTGTTAAACCTAGACCAGTGTTTCTCAACTGGTGGGTCGCGACCCAAAAGTGGGTCGCAGGAACATTTTCAGTGGGTCGTGGAGTGTGTGGTCAAAAAAACAACAAAAGTTTCGTTTTTAACTTGTTTTGCGTATACCGGACTTTTATTTTGAAATGCGAGCGCAACAACCGATCCCTTTGGAATCAATGACTGTAAAAAATATGGACGACGTGACAGCCCCTTTTCCCGTTAAACGCTTTGAAGGAAAAAACACCTCGTGATGGGCACAAACTGTCGCAAAACACTGCTGAAATTGGAGCCTGGGCATGCGCGGAAGGACTGCCTGATGGAGCCAGAGGCGGAGCCGCGGAATCAAGCTTCCAACCAAACGCTTAAACATCAAATGAACCACGCCAGTATAACAAAGGCTCGCTAATGTAAATATAAGAACTTACATTTAAAAACACGTAATAATATATGATTTAAAAACGGTGTGATTTGAGCTGTTATAAATTAACTAAAGCAATCAATGTCTACTGCAGAAAGAAACGATCTTTCATACACTCTAGCCTGATTAAGACTAATATGAGCACAAAAAATATTCTTCTTGTAACAGGGTTGCTGGTATTGATATCTTCACAGTTGAACTAACACTTGTAAAATATGAACAATAACATATAAACAACACATACATTTTTTTATTAATCAACAGGACCCAAAATATACACACCATAGACAGCTATTTACCATTCGGGAAAAATTGTGTTTAAAAGATAAATACAGCAAGATTTCTAAATATCAACAGAATATTTACACGTCCCATTCCTGCACTATATAAAATAATTAAACTTAGCAGTATTAATACATCAACTGATGTCTATCAGCTGCTGAACATCGCTTGTATGTAATTTTTTGCCTCCGTTATCATTTGGTTTATTCGATGCCTTCATTATATCTGGCAAAGAGGAATTTACATTCATTTTAATGTTTATTAGGAGTTTTTAAATAAGCCAATGGTAAATGATGTATAGAAATAGTATATCACATTTACAGCTCTATTTGTTATATAAGATAATGTTTCTAGAACATTAATATTTTATAACAGCAAACTCAGTAGATTAACTCAATAACATACAGAACTCAAAACGTAAGAGACTTTAAATCAAGTTCAAATAACGTTAGATCAATGTGGAGATCGGCTAACATTAGTTTTGTTTTCCTAATTAATAATTTCCTAACCCATAAAGAGAATTACTGCTAGATAACGATCACCTGCATTTCCTCCATCATGGCTAGGCGTGTATCAGCGAACTAATAAAGCCCGATAAAGCCCTGACCTTGCCGAATAAACAGTGCTCCATCAGATTCTGTAGGTCAGACAGTGTAGTTTACTGCTGAACTCATTTTATCATGGTAAAATAACACAGAAATGGAATAATGACACTTCAATCTCCACCCGAAGCTCCGACGGTGTGCTTTGAGAAGCTGTCAATCAGAACTGTCAATCATGATGACACGCCCAGCATTAAATTACTGGCTAAAACACACTTTTTACAAAAATGAAGATCTGCACCTATACCAGCATTATAACCAGCGCCTTAATTGACCAGAACCATCTTTCTGGACATTTTATTGCAAGTGTAATGATTTTTTTAATGTGGGCTCAAGTCTTGTTCGTTAACATGGAGGAGGCGGGCTTTATGACTTGTACTGCAGCCAGCCTCCAGGGGGCGATCTAACGGCCGAAACCTTCACTCGAAAGCAGGCGTGCGGCACACTTGTTTGGAATCGACTTGGAAAGCGTCACGTTACCGAGCAACATAGAGAGTCAGCTGGTGGAGCTGTCGTGATAAGACGCTGAAAAAGAAATTCAGTGAAGTAAGCCTCTCCCAGTTTTCAAACCCATCCCATTCAGAACTACGTATTTGTATGAAAGTGGCTTCTCTTCCTTGGTGCAGCTTGAGTCCAAGCAAAGGAACAGGTTGTACATAGAGCACGATCTTCGGGTAGCACTGTCTACCATCACTCCTGACTTTGAAACTCTTATCACATCAGTAAAACACATCCTCAGTTATCTCATTATCTTCCCAAATTACTGTTAAGTGAAACAGATGTTTATAATTGCTGTCATATTAGATGTAAAAATGGTTATGATTATTTTAATCATTTTACAATGTGCTTGTTTGTTGTGTTTAACAGGATCAGTGTTAATGTTTTATTAACAGTTCAGTGTTGTTTATGGTAACAACCTTTCCTTACCAGGGTTCAACGCTAAGGATTTTTTCTACTGGCCCGGTCGGGCCAGTGGTTCAGATCTTTACTTGCCCTGCCAAAATTTTCACTGGCCCCACCAAAAAAAAGTTAATAGCCATTTCTTAGCCACATACAGTATTTTAAATAATGTTTTAAAAGCCAAACATAATTGTAATACCTACCCTTTTTATTCAGCATAACTTTTTTTAATACAACTGACAATAAAAAAAATACAATTGTTTATTCATTTTCTTTTTCGGCTTAGTCCCTTTATTAATCCGGGGTCGCCACAGCGGAATGAACCGCCAACTTATCCAGCATTTGTTTTATGCAGTGGATGCCCTTCCAGCTCCAACCCATCTCTGGGAAACATCCGTACACTCTCAATCACACTCTTACACTACGGACCATTTAGCTTACCCAATTCACCTATACCACATGTCTTTGGACTGTGGGGGAAACCGGAGCACCCGGAGGAAACCCACGCAACCACGGGGAGAACATGCAAACTCCACACAGAAATGCCGAGGCATATTTTTTTTTTTTTTTTTATATATATATATATATATGCATAAATATGATACCGGTCAAAAGTTTGGGGTCAGTTTTATTAATTTTTGTTAATGTTTATTTTTAAGCAAAATTATTCAGTTCATCAAGGCGACATTTATTAAATGTAAAAAAATTATAATAATTGTTAAATATTTATTACAAATTTAATGAACTGCTTTCTCATTGTATGTAGTTTCAAATAAATTTCTTACTCCAGTCATTATTGCTTTTATTACTATTACCATTAATAATAATAATAACAACAATAATAATTAATATTAGAGTGATTTCTGACGGATCACGTGACGCTGATGACTGCAGTAATGAAGCTGAAAATTCATCTTTAAAATCACTGGAATAAATTATTCAATTAAATGATGAACTACTTTTACACAGTTAACTTATAGTGCAATAACATTTTACAATGTGTGCTGTATTTATGATGAAATAAATGCAGCCTTGGTGAGCAGGAGAAGCTTATTTTAAAATATTTAACAATCATACTGACCCCAAACTTTTGACCAGTTGTGTATATAATATTTTATAAGCGAAAATGTGCACTTTAATTTTGACACCCACAGACACCTTCACCAAATATAAATCAGAGAAGTCAGACTTTCTCATACAGAGCCTCATTCCGGTTGTCACGTTTTGTAAAAATCTATTGAATTAATCAATCTATTAAAGAAACGTTGGCTAGAATTATGCATTATAGGCCTAAATTAATGAGAGAAATAACAGATGAAACGTGACTGCATCAGATCATGAAGGAGATCAATGCTGATTTTTCTTTCCAGCTGTCAGTGCAGAAATGAACAAAACAATTGGCCCAATATAACACATTATAAGATTAAAATGTGGAAGAATTATCAGATGGTAACTTCGGGCAATTTTCCTAACGGATAAACGACGCTCTGTAATATTTCAGCATGCTTTCACTTTCGTTTAAGACATGAATCGCATATTTGCCGGTAGGGATGGATTCTCTATTCATATAGCCGTATACATGGCTATTACACAATCTTAATACACTATGATATAGCCTGGGTCACTAGTTCTTTGGATAGTTTTGTTTTCTCACTACAATCGATCCGCTCATATGAGCAGAGCCCACCTCATTCAGACGATCTCGGACTGATTGATTTGGCGCGGATGATTGCGCGTGATTGCTGGATTCACAAACGCCAATTGAACGGCGCTAACAGGGGAAACGAGACATATTCCGAAACAAACATCTATGTGTGAAAGCACCCTAAGACTGTATTTGCACGCAATTGACAGACAGTCGCAGCCAAACGTTAGTGACAAGGCACCACTGGCCCGAACGGGCCAGTAACACTTCTGTATACTGGCCCGAGCGTGTCGCACGCTGGCCCCGGGCCATCGGGCAGTCCTTATTGTCGAGCCCTGCTTACCCTAACCGCTGTTTACAGTGTTTGTCGTTTTTACTTTGTAATATTTCTATAATTTGACACATTTTGTTAAATGACAGCTATAAAATATTGTTTATTTGTAAGTCTTGCTGATTTTCTTATGATTTTTCTTTCACTACTTGTGTATGTTAACAAATAAATACAAATTAATTATAATTCCTAAAATTATATTACAGTTCCTAAAAATTTGGGTCGCGGCTTGATGACCATGTAAAAATGTGGGTCCCGTGGCCAAACCAGTTGAGAACCACTGACCTAGACAGTATATCATTTGAAACTATTGAAAATGTCAATAAAAGTCACTTTCACAAACTTTTCATCATCAAAAGGAAAGATCAAGATCCCATATTGCAGTTCAAAAGCATAAATGAATGAAAAGAAATAACAAAATACAGAAAACGTTTAGTTTTTTGGATATTTTTAGTGTGCCTGGAATCTGTGTCAATTAAAAACGGTAAACTCCTGTAAATTGAGTTACATTTTCCAAATTTCACATCAAATTCAGCAATCATAGAATCAAAATATTGTGAATGGTCTGTTTTTTTTTTTTTTTTAATTCTGCTTTTTAGTCCGCAAAAGTCATATAGAAGTCAGGGAATTTGACATTTCGGATGAATTTCCTGTGTTGTTGCAATAAAAATATACACAATTTTTACAAATCACTCAAGAATAACCCATGACTAGGACCACACAGAATCTGCACGCACAGAATTCAGCAGATTTTCGCAGATTTTTAGCCCATCATTGATTCTGTTTATTTATTGGTGTAAATGTGTGTAAATTCATATTTAATCAGTTTTCAAATTAATTTCAGTAATAATATTGACTTATATAAAAATATTCATATGATTTATTCACAATACAGTTTCTAAAGTACTATTTTTCTGTCTGTAAGTAGAGATTTTATATGAGAGACTTGCTTTGTTTACCAAATAAAGTGGAGTAGCACGTTCGCCTCACAGCAAGAAGGTCGCTGGTTCGATCCCCGGTTGGGGCAGGTCCTGGTTGGGCCAGTTGGCATTTCTGTGTGGAGTTTGCATGTTCTCCCCGTGGTTGCGTGGGTTTCCTCCGGGTGCTCCGGTTTCCCCCACAGTCCAAAGACATGCGGTACAGGTGAATTGGGTAAGCTAAATTGTCCATAGTGTATGTGTGTGAATGAGAATGTATGAATGTGTTTCCCAGAGATGGGTTGTGGCTGGAAGGGCATCCGCTGCGTAAAACAAATGCCGGATAAGTTGGCGGTTCATTCCGCTGTGGCGACCCCGGATTAATAAAGGGACTAAGCCGAAAAGAAAATGAATGAATGAATGAATGAATAATTGGATTTGCATTGTAAACATTAAATAAAAGTAAAAAATGTATTACTTTTTATTTCATATAGGTTTTAGGGTTTTAGTTATGAGACTTCCAAAATCATACTGCATAAATTCGCTGATTTTTAACAAAAATTTTTGCAGCAAATAGGAAAAAATGTCCGCAGATTCCGTCAGGAACTACCCATGACTACTGCTCTGGTGTGTTTGACAATGCAAGGTTCAACTCGATCACTTTCTGCACATAAATATAATGAATTTTAACATTGCTTGCACATTTTAACATGTATTGAGCGTTTGTCATGGCATAGGAAATCTGAGGCAAGCTTATTTAAATTTTACGCCATTAGCTCGATGTTTTTTATTTCGATCACAGATTTCTGGAGGAACTGCTCAACACAACAGCTGCTTGTTTTTCAGTTCATTATAGGTCAGCTTTAGTCAGTGAAAGTCAAAGAAACATCAGGGAATTTGACATTTGGCTTAGAGTGGGAACCCTGTAATATTTTATTTTATTTTTACTTTATAACCCAACTGTCAGGTTCAGCTCAGGACAGTGAATGAATGAGATTAGGGGCCTCTCTAGTGTACCTCAGCTCTGAGCCACTCTTCATTTCTCCGAATTAAAGAGCCTTCTTTGGTCCCCGTTCCAATTATAGTCCTTTCAAGCACACTCATGACCACTTTCCTGGACGCAGGCATGGAAAAATGTGTGCTTTCTCTGCAAATTAGCTGTGCTTTGCATCCAAATTGGCCTATTATTGGTTATTCTACTTTGCAAATAATAAAGACACGATCGTTATTGCTATTACATGATCGTATTATTATAAAGTACACGTAAATTCATGTGATCAATCTATTTTGGGTGAAACTGTGCATCTTATAAACAACATTTTACATTTAGATTTAGATTAGCAGATGCTTTTATTCAAAGTGACTTACAAATAAGGGATGAAAGAGTAAGTTAGTTTAGCATTTATTTCTTTATTTTAGTTTAAAAGAAGTATCCTTGTAACAGATTGTTTATAATATAGTCTCTGGTGCATTTAGAGAGGAATAGGAAAGATTGTGTTATCTACAGGTGGTTTATTCAGCCCTCTCACCTGTGTGAAGCGCACACAGGATTTTACAGTTCATTCATTTTCTTTTCGGCTTAGTCCCTTTATTAATCCGGGGTCACCACAGCGGAATGAACCGCCAACTTATCCAGCATTTGTTTTAAGCAGCGGATGTCCTTCCAGCCGTAACCCATCTCTGGGAAACACATCCATGCATTCTCATTCACACACATACACTACGGACAATTTGGTCTAACTGTACCGCATATCTTTGGACTTGTGGGAGAAACCGGAGCACCCGGAGGAAACCCATGCGAACACAGGGAGAACATGCAAACTCCACACAGAAATGCCAACTGACCCAGCCGATTCTCAAACCAGCGACCTTCTTGTTGTGAGGCGACAGCACTTCCTACTGCGGCACCGTGTCACCCTGGATTTTACAGTGTTATCCCATAAATATGGAGTGTTTATGAGAAAGTGTCTTGTGCATATGGAGGAAATGGCGTCTCCCCTACCGGTGGTTTTTGTTACAGCATTTTATTATAATATGATTTAAAAACTGATTCGATTTTTATCAAAAATAAATATCGGAAGGTATCAGTGAATCTGGGATTATTATTGTCCCAGAGTTCCATCAAGATCCTTTGGATCTTCAATGCTTCCTCCTTCATCTTACCCCAGACATTCTCAGTAATGTTCATGTCTGGTGACTGGGCTGGCCAATCCTGGAGCACCTTAACCTTCTTTGCTTTCAGGAGCTTTGATGTGGAGGCTGAAGTATGAGAAGGAGCGCTATCCTGCTGGATAATCTGCCCTCTCCTGTGGTTTGTAATGTAATGGGCAGCACAAATGTCTTGATACCTCAGGCTGTTGATGTTGCTGTCCACTCTGCAGATCTCTCACACGCCCCCATACTGAATATAACCCCAAACCATGATTTTTCCTTCACCAAACTTGACAGATTTCTGTGAGAATCATGAGTATTTGTATATCATGCTTGTGTATACTTTTATTTCATATGTAATGTCACACAAGCAGAATGCAAAAGTTTATATAAAACACATACAGTGGGGGAAATAAGTATTGAACACGTCATCATTTTTCACAGAAAACATTTTTCTAAAGGTGTCGTTGTCTTGGAATTTGTTGGTAACAACCAAAGAAATCCAAATATGCAAACAAAAAACAATTAGTTTACAAATGAAATGACTCAAGGAAAGAGTATCGAACACATGAAGAAAGGGAGGTGTAGGAAGGCAGTGAAAGCCCAGACAGCAGCTGAAATCTCTCAGTAGTTCTTCAGCAACCCTCTGCCCTTCATCAGTGTAATATTTGCTGCTTCGGTCCAACATCTACATTATCAGGAGGATGAAGATTAAACCAGAGTGGACGTTTCAGCAACATAATGATCCAAAACACTGCTAAGGAAACTCTCAAATCAAGCTGTAGAATGGCCCAGCCAGTTCCCTGAGCCGAATCCAATGGAAATTATTAAATAAAGCTCAGATTTTATAGACGAGACCCACAGAACCATCAAGATTTTGACACTCACATCTGAGCAATGCATGTGACTTCATTCTCCATATGAGAGGCGTCTTTAAGCTGCCATCATTAAAAAAAAAAACCATTTATATAAAGTATTAAATACATTTCAGTAGTTCAGCACTTTCTCCTTGTGTCAGTTCATTGTTATTACACAGAACTCATCTTTCAGATTTGTTTTGTTTTATTTTTGTTTGCTTTGTTTGGGTTTTTACAAATATTTGGTTAAATTCCATTATCAACAGCTCCTTTTGAAACATTTTTCCCACAAAAAAACATGACAACATGTTCAATACTTTCGCCCAATGTGTGAACAGATATTTAATTCAGACTGCAGTGTTTAGAGTACATGTGAACAGATCTGTGATCGCATTCAATTCATTCAGATGTAAACCCATAGCCACTGAATCAAGACTGGAGTCTGGTCTTTAGGGGAAAAAATGATTACTAATGATTCAACTTTATAAACCCCTTGTAGTCTGAAGGTTAGAGGGTTTGTCAGGTCTTGATTTTACATGTTCAAATCTTTTATGTTTTAACAGGATCTGAGGAACTACCAGTACAGTTTACCTGTAGTGGAAAGTCTACGAGTGCACATGGAGATGGGAAACAGCTATATCGAAATTCCCAAGTCCAGGTTTAATGAGGTCAGAGTTACACTGAGTCAAGGAGCTGTCAAGCGGTTGTCATTGTCTTGTGGAGTTCATCGATTAATTTTGGCTATTGTAGATGCTGAAGGTGGTGAACTCCTCCAATGAACACGTGATCAGTTTTGGTGCCTGTTTCAGCACAGAGGCTGATTCTCACTTGGTTTGCATTCAGAACGAGGACGGAAGTTACCAGACACACGCTAACAGCATACCAGGAAAAACCAGGAGAGGTTTGTAGAGACGCTGTTATTAGTTTTGGATGATATGGACTCTTTTCATATGATGTAATGGTCATCAGCAACTTAAATCCTCACAGGTTTTTAATCTATTGATTAAAAAAGAGAACATTTTCAAAGCTATACTTTGTAGTAGTATTTTCACGATACTGGACTTTTAGTACCAATTGGTGTCCATTTCTGCTAACATTTGAGCATTGTTGAGCACGTTCTTATACACAGCTGATTGACCATTTTGTTTATGTATAATGTAATTTCTGTGAACACAATCGCCAACCAGCGGTGTTTAAGAAAGCGATCAACAGCGATTAAATGTTAGCAGGAAATATACGTTTTTAAAACTCAAATTAAAAAACTAATTAAAGTATATGAGAGGGCTTTCTAATGGAGTGTCTGTGGGCGGGACTGTACATTTTGACTTTTTTCCCCCTCTTCTAGCTGCTTTTATTACAGTTTTTTATATTATTATTTTTTTAAGTTATCAGAACTCTATCATGAAGTTTTACAAGGTTTTACAGTAAATTAAGTCTCTCAACCATAGGCCAATGGATGGGCGTTGAACCTTTTTCCAACACAAAGAACACAATAGTGGAGTTTTAATTTTGTTATTCAAGCAAATTATAATGTAAAAATGTATTTGTTGTACTTTGCTGTTCACTGTGCTCTCAGTTTTCCCAACCATGATGACTTCCGCTGCTGAAAAACCCGGAAGTTTGATAAGGGTTCAGTGTTGCCAGATACACTTAAAGGTCAAAAACTGTCCAAAATTCCAGTTAAACAAACAAAAACACCCAAGCAATTTTTAAAATTTGAACATTTTAATCAGAATTTACATGTTACTAATTGCCAAAATTTACATACCATTGCTAGCAACCGACACCAAACAATCACAGAACTTTATAGCAAAATGACAATAACCAATCTATAAAGAGATCAAAACACGGCGCCTCTTCCACCCACACACTGCACTTATTTGTCTAGGTTACACTATATTTTTGTGCAGATTTAAGTTGTTTAAAGATCCATTCCAATCCATGCATCCGTTCTAGTCAAGTCCAGCCATCCATTCCCATCCATCTAACCCTTATCCAACCATCCATTCCAGTCCATTCTTTTCCAGTCCATCCTATTTCAGTCCATCCATCCATTCCTATCTATTCCAATATATTCCAATCCATCCATTCGATACCAGTCCATCCATCCTATCCCCATCCATCCATCCATTTCAGTCCATTCTATTCCAATCCATCCATTCCCATCTATTCCAATCCATTATCCCAATCCAATCCTTCCCAATCCATTCCATCCCATCCCAATCTATTCCAATCCATCCCAATCCAGTCCAATCCAATCTAATCCAGTCCAGTCCAATCCATCCATTCTATTCCATTCCATTCCAGTCCAGTCCATTCCATTCTATTCCATTCCATTCCATTCCATTCCATTCCAGTCCAGTCCAGTTCATCCATCTATTCCAGTCCATTTCAATTCATTCCATTCCAATCTAATCCATCCCATACCAATCCTATCCAATCCAATCCAATCCATCCCAATCTAACCATTCCAGTCCATCAATCCAGTCTAATCCAGCCAATTCCAATTCAATCTAATTTAAAACCCAAATTGGAAACCGCCCAATCTGGCAATACAGAAAGGGGTCTAAACATATTTAATAATCATTGTTCAGTTATAACTTATAGGTTTTTTTAATGACCTAAAGATGTTAATGTTTTGCATTAGAGGAGCCATCATTTCAAATTTAGGAATAAAGTAGTGAATTTGAATATGTAAAATGGCCATTGTTGTCCTAATGAAAAAATATATATATATTATAACATATGTGAACATTTCAAATTATATAACCATCTCTTCTAGCCAGTATAGTTGTAATGGATACATAATATTTGCAGTATAAAATAAACTTAAAAGATTTGGATTATGTAACATACTAAAGCACAGTAGAGTTTGAGTTACAAGAGTCATGGCTTATTTTTCTGTTTGGTATTCACTGAATTTACAAAACTTGCTTGTTTGTTGTGCCATGTTCATGTGAAATCAGTGAATTTAATTTATTTTTGCAGTGACTGGAGCTAGTTTTGTGGTTTTTAACGGCGCTTTGAAAGCATCATCCGGATTCATCGCCAAATCCAGCATTGTGGAGGGTACCGCTTTAATTTTTCAGTCATTTTTCATACAGTGCCTCAGTCAGATCATTATTTTTTTAAAAGCAGAGTGTCACCGTCACGCTGTTTGTATCTTTAGATGGGTTAATGGTGCAGATCCCTCCAGAGACGATGGAGGGTTTGCGACAGGCACTCAGGGACCAGAACGACTTCCAGATCCCCTGCGGAAAGACCGACTCGGAAGAGACACGGGAAAATGTGAACGTGCGCTGGGTCGACTGGACAGCACCTGTCAACGCTGGGTACAAACCATTTATCATGTGCATTCAACTGTCAAACGATTGCTATAGTTAAAGGGATAGTTCCCCCCAACATAAAAACGTACAGTAAATTTGCTCTTCCCACAAGCCATCCAAAATGTTAGGTGCCTTGTTTTCTTCAGTAGAACATTAGGTAATACTTTATTTTGATGGTCCATTTGAGTATTAGTAGACTGTCTGCTTAATATATGCTGATGCTGACATTCAACAGACATTTAACTGACTATAATAAACTTTGCAAGTACATATTAATTTACACTAACCATAACCCTAACCCCAACCTAACAGTCTACTTATAATCTAATGAGAGTCAGTTGGCATGTAGATACAATGTAGCTTGAATTCAACAAATGGACCGTCAAAATAAAGTGTGACCGAACATTACAAAAGATTTTTTGATGAATCTTGTTGGGGATTCTTATAATGGCAGTGAATGGTGACAGGTTTTATTTAGATGAAAAATAAACACACACAAACGAGTCGAAATCAATAGCCATGTCTCCTGAAGCTAAACAATTGGTCTGTAGTCGAAGTCAAAATGATTCGCCCTTCTGTGAATTTTTTCTTTCTCAAATATTTTCCAAATGATGTTTAACAGATTCAGGAATTTTTTACGGTATTTTCTATATTTTTTCTTCTGGAGAAAGTCTTATTTATTGTGGATGGCTTGAAAAAGACAACATACTGTTATGCTACATGTACTAATCATTCTTCTTTCGTCTTCTTAGGGTGCTTTCACACCTAGACTTTTGTTTCTGAGCCGGTCTCGTTTCCCCAGTTAGCGCGGTTCGTTTGTGAATCCAGCAATCGCGCTCTGATCCGCGCCAAAGCAATCGGTCTGAGATCAATTGAATGAGGTGGTCTCGGCTCGATTGAAACAAACTCTGGAGCGGATCGATTGTGGTGAGAAAGCAAAACGATCCAATCCCGGCTATATCACAGTGTATTATGGATATGTAATAGGCATATGGCGATATGAAAAGAGCATTATGAGTAGGGCGGGATGTCATTCCTAGTGCTAAATGTGAAGTTGAAAGCATGTTAACTATTAACGAGAGCTGTTTATCCGTTTGGAAAGCTGTCCGAACTGCAGTCTTGGTTTATCTGTTATTCTCTCTATAATGTAAAGCCTATAATGCATAATTCTAGCCTAGGGCTGTGTATGAGAAAGTCCTACCTCTGAATTATACTTAGTGACAATGTCTGTGGGTGTCACCATTCATTCAGAGATGCCCAAACTAGGGCCAAAGTTGGCACACGATAACCTTTGAATTGGCCCACCATCCGATCTGAGAAGAGAGGGAGGATTATGGGCACTGTTTAGAGATTGTCTTTTGAAATCTAATGTAATATTTTGTTTGTTTTATTGTTTAAAGCTAATTGATATTTAATGTTTCAATTAAATATAGTAAATTAATCAGAATTAGTTTAAATGTACATATCTGATGGATAGAGGACAATGCAGAGACTTTGGTGAGCAAATTAAGACAAATGCAGATTTTGTTTGACATAGTCAGCATTGCATGTTATGTTTTTATTGAAATAAGTTATGATTTATACAGTATTAGTTTATACGATTATGAATGTTTTTTATTCATTTTTAAATATTATGAAATAAATTAGGAAATTAACCATGGCAAATTTAATGTAATATGGTTTTTGGCCCTTCATACAAAAACATTGGCCACCCCTGGTCTAACTCATTGCCATAAATTAAAATAAGGACACATGGCAGCTGAGCGGGACTCTGCAAAATAAACCGTGAAACTCTGACCAATGTGAGGAGATTTTACTTGCACGTCACTTGTTTTAGCTCTTTTGGTCCGTTTAGAAACTTTGCAGTGTGAAAATGAACCGCACCAAGTACGTACAAAGAGCAACAATGTAACTATTTGAATCCCTGTTTCAGAACAAAACAGGTGTGAAAGCATCCATAGACTATTTTAAGAACGCATCTCCTCCTAGACCTTTCATGCTACAACCACCAAACTAACTCCAAACCTTCAAACTATACTGATTGAAGTTGCTATATCTTTTCCAACTGATCCGACTTACGGTTTTCCAAAAACTTACCCAGAAAAATTGTAAAAGTCCCATTGACTTAATGTTAGACCAAACTTTGTGACCTCATAACTTTGCGCTAGACAGTCATACAGACTCAAGGTTGGGCTCATTTAACTCAAACTACCAATCTGCCAATCACCGACGATGCTTTAACTTACTAGCCACACCCTAGCAACCACTTATGGCACCCTAGCAACTGTCCTTTGCAATCTCCAAAAAAGCCATTTATATAAATTATTAAATACGTTTTAGTTGTTCAGGATTTTCTCTTTCTGTCATTTCATTGTTATTACAAAATAAACTTTGTTTTGTTATTTTAGATTATTATTATTTTTTAATGTTTGGGTTTTTATTAAAATCTGGTTCAATTCCACGTCAAAAGCTCCTTTAGAAGTATTATTCCCAGGAAAAAAAACATGACGTGCTTATTTTCACTGCTGTATCAGGATATGAGATTTTTCATTCATTCATTTTCTTGAGCTGTAGTGTGTATTCTAATCAGTGCTGCAGGTACCTACTTTACTGTGAGGAGAACTATTGATCCGTTTGAACGCTGCTGCAGGTGACCTTGAAAATGTTCACTGCATTAATTGGGAACTATTTAAAATTCTTTCCTTCAGCTGCAAGATGCTGTGTCAGGTCGAAGCGGATTCCCCTAAGAAAGTGTAGCATGTTTTATGTGTTGACATGTTTTGCAGAGTCACCAGTCCAGTGGACGGCAAGTCCCTGGAGGGAGTGTCTAGCGTGAAGATCCAGCAAGACTCTGAGTTTGAGATGGATGGCCGCAGCATCAGGTGTACTGAGGTTTGTACTGCATAATGTGGTAACACTAATAACTACACGCTTGGAATCATTTATTAAGCATTAACAAATAGTTAGTTCATTATCTGTTAAGCATTAACTCTACATTGACAGATGTTAGTAAGCAGTTTATAGACCTATTTTTTAGACCGCAAAATTACCCGTTATGTTTTGCGTGTATGCATAAGGAGGATGCTTCGAACTTCCGGTCGGCAGCTGATGCGTAGAAAGAATCACATTCTGACAGCTTTGAAATGATAGTTTTAATCTATTTTACTTGTTTTTAATGTCCTTGAACTAATCCTGCTGTCGATCAGCGCCACCTGCTGGACTGGTCATTTAAAAAAACACGATCTAATGGGTGTCACGACTTGACTCTCTTACAAAGGCACAGGATTGCACGTTAAAAATATGACACAGAGGGGAAAACATTACCTGATGGATCGTTGGTAATATTTCCAACATGCTAATTCATACTAAAAAACATGGTGAATCATATTAAAATCATGTTAAACGTTAATTCATACCAAAAATCATGCTAACAACATGCTTTCATACTCGATGTTAACAACATTTTTATTCATACTATAAAAATGCTGAAAACATGGTAATTAATGTTCAAAACATGCTAGCAACATGCTAATTCAAACTAGAAACATGTTTACATGCTAATTCGGATTGAAAACTCATGTTAAAACATGCTAATTCATACTAGAATAGTCAACATACTAGAATCATGGTAACAGCATGCTAATTCACTAGAAACATGTTAACATGCTAATATATGCCAGAAACATGTTAATATGTTTATTCATACTTGAATCATGCTAAGAACATTTTAATTCATGTTAGAAACATGCTAAAAACATGGTGATTCATACTTG
>CAIGQQ010037750.1:5887639-5903234 GCA_903798035.1 Danio albolineatus | reverse complement strand
TTTAATTCATGTTAGAAACATGCTAAAAACATGGTGATTCATACTTGAAAATCATGTTGACAACATGCTAATTCATACTTGAAACATGCTGATAACATGTTAATTAATGACCGAATCATGGTAGCAACATGCTAATTCATACTAGAAACATGCTGATAACATGTTAATTAATGACCAAATCATGGTAGCAACATGCTAATTCATTCTAGAAACATGTTAAACTGGAAACATATACATGCTAATCAGTTCTTCCTATTTTACTGAACGTTTCAGGTCTCTTAATATTTGGCTTTGTTATAAACACCACTGCAAATACAATATCATTATTAATAGAAAATAATAATAATATTAATAAAATAAATAATAAATAATTATTCACAGTGTTTTGAAGTGTATACGATCTCAATGTTATGCATAGTCTTTTTGATGATATATTGAATTACTGAATATCTGCATGTATCTAGTCATCTCTGGTGCCATCTACCCCATCAGGTCTTCTATTTGCTGAAGTCTTCAGACGTGTCCCTGCCTGCCATCCTGACATCATCAGCTCAGTTTCAGAGAGAGATCGCCACCGCCAGCTGTGCCGCCCTCTGCCCGCATCTCTCTGTGCTCATGGCCAATGGATTCAACTCTCTTGCACTCCGAGTCTCCACTGACTCAGACATGGTAAAGCTTTTTGGGATCGAAGATTGAAAATTGAGTGCTTCAATCTGCCCTGTAGTCGACCATAAACTTTTTAATAGTAATTTAAGTGCTTAAAATACTAAATGCAATTAAGTATTACATTTAATTAATTTAGATAATGATCCAGTTAATAATAATTATTGCTCTTTTATTATGCACTTGTTTTTTTTTTTATAAAGAAGTATTAATATTCTTTGTTCATATTGTTTGGTTTGTTTAATGTTTTAACGAAAAGATGTTATTGTCAGCAGCGTTGGGCACGTTCCTTTAAAATAGTAATTAATTACTAGTTACTTCTCACAAATAGTAACTGAGTTACATTATTATAAAAGTTACTAATTAGCGGGGAAAGTAACTGTTGCGTTGTTTAAAAAAATCTGTCAAATGACTATAAAATATAAAACATTGTACACTAATTTTAATGTTGTATGACAATGTGAAAGACAACCATTAAATTCAACATATCATTATATAATCATTACTATAGTTGCACAATAAAACACAATAGGCTTTATTTTAACGATCTAGGTACAAAGACTAAAGCGCTTGGCGCAAAAGCATTAAGGGCGTGTCTGAGCCCACTTTTGATAGTTTTATGGATTGAACAATATGCTAAATTAGACTCAACTTTGCATATCTTGTGGATGCGCACACTCCAATCCCGGACGAGCCCCCATGCGTAACCCACCGGTCTTACTGCACCCAACCCGCTCTGAGCTTGGATCAAACGGCCAACTCTTTGCATTGGAGTCAGTTGCTCTAACAAGAAGGATAAAGACCACGGCCTCTAGTGTCTGTCACGAGAGCACCTTTTGAGGTCAGAGGAGTGAGGTTTACCAGCAAAGCACTTCGCTAGCTGGCCTCCGTTACACTCAACCACCCTAAATCTCACTCCCAATACCCCACGCATAACCCACCGGTCGTACTGCACCCAACCCGGTCTGAGCTGGGATCGAACTGGCAATTCTTTGCATGAGAGTCGGTTGTTCCCAAGAAGGCTAAAGACCATGGCCTCAAGCGTCGGTCACTAGAGCACCTTAAGAGGTCAGAAGAGTGAGTTTTATCTGCATAGCACTTCGCTGGTTGGGCTCCGTTACACTCATTCCCCCTAAATCTCACTCCAATCCCGGACGAGTCCCCATGCGTAACCCACCGGTGGTACTGCACCCAACCCGCTCTGAGCTGGGATAAAACTGGCAATTCTTGGCATGGGAGTCAGTTGCTCTAACAAGAAGGATAAAGACCACGGCCTCTAGTGTCTGTCACTAGAGTACCTTTTGAGGTCAGAGGAGTGAGGTTTACCTGCAAAGCACTTCGCTAGCTGGCCTCCATTACCCTCATCCCGATAAACCTCACTTCCATGCCGGACGAGCCTCTACACGTAATCTATCGGTCCTACTGCATCAAACCTGTTCTGAGCTGGGATCGAACTGGCAATTCTTTGCATGGGAGCCGGTTGCTCCCAAGAAGGCTAAAGATCTTGGCCTCAAGCGTCTGTCACTAGAGCACCTTTTGAGGTCAGAGGAGTAAGGTTTACCTGCAAAGCACTTTGCTAGCTGGCCTCTATTACTCTCATCCCGCTAAACCTCACTTTCATCCCGGATGAGCCTCCATGCGTAACCCACCAGTCCTTCTGCACTCAACCCGGTCTGAGCTGGGATCGAACTGGCAATTCTTTGCATGGGAGTCGGTTGCTCCCAAGAATGCTAAAGACCACGGCCTCTAGTGTCTGTCACTAGAGCACCTTTTGAGGTCAAAGGAGTGAGGTTTACCTGCAAAGCACTTCGCTAGCTGGCCTCCGTTACACTCACCCTCCCTAAATCTCACTCCAATCCCGGACGAGCCCCCATGCGTAACTCACCGGTCGTACTGCACCCAACCAGCTCTGTGCTGGGATCAAACTGCCAATTCTTTGCATGGGAGTCGGTTGCTCTAACAAGAAGGCTAAAGACCACGGCCTCTAGTGTCTGTCACCAGAGCACCTTTAGAGGTCAGAGGAGTGAGGTTTACCTGCAAAGCACTTCGCTAGCTGGCATCCATTACCCTTATGCCGATAAACCTCACTTTCATCCCGGACAAGCCTCCACGCGTAATCCACAAGTCCTTCTGCACTCAACCCGGTCTGAGCTGGGATCGAACTGCCAATTCTTTGCATGGGAGCTGGTTGCTCCCAAGAAGGCTAAAGATCTTGGCCTCAAGCATCTGTCACTAGAGCACCTTTAGAGGTCAGAGGAGTGCATTTTATCTGCATAGCACTTCGCTAGCTGGCCTCCGTTACACTCATTTCCCCTAAATCTCATTGCAAAACTCGGACGAGCCCCCACACATAACCCACTGGTCCTACTGCACCCAACCCGGTTTAAGCTGGGATCGAACCAGAGATTCGTTGCATGGAAGTCGGTTGCTCTTACAAGAAGGCTAAAGATTATGGCCTCTAGTGTTCGTCGCTAGAGCACCTTTTGAGGTCAGAGGAGTGAGGTTTACCTGCAAAGCACTTCGCTAGCTGACCTCCGTTACAGACATATTGTGCAGCCCTACTTTAAATGTTTCATTGGTAATTCTCTCATCCCTGTGTTTTTTTTTCAGGTCGAGTACCAGGCTGGATCATCTGGCCGCCTCCTGCCTCAGAAATACATGAACGATCTGGACGGGGCTCTAATTCCTGTCATCCACGGAGGGAGCTCCTGTGTCCCCCATCAGACCATGGACATGGAGTTTTTCTTCTACATCTCACTGAGCATTTGATCACTGGTGACTTATAAACTTTCCATCCACAGAGCAGCCAATGGGACTTCACGACTGGTAGCAATGAGGTGCAGATGCGGAGAGACAGACTCCGTGTCTACTTTCTGAACAGGTATGGAGAGCTTGAAGAAGCGTTTTAAGGGACTACATTAGCGATCCTTTAGAATAAAACACAGATCTTGGATCAGCAACTCAAATAAACGCGTGAGAAATGCGGTGTGCTTCTTTAGTTGTGTTCAGGTCGATGAATGTTGGTTTGGGAATAGTTTTTGTTAGACCACGATGTCAAGATATACCAAGAATTATAATCATTACTTGATTACTTGCACACATGGTGTCTGAGCATGTGAAGTGCTGCGATTCTCAAACTGTTTTATGTTTGTTTTCCATCCGTTTTAATTCACACCAATCATATGAAGTAGCTTCGTCTGGATTTAAGAATCCATATGAAGATTTTAAGTATTAATTATTGTACTTTTATAAGTACCGCATCTTCAGTCATTTTTTTCTTGATCTGTAATATACACAGAGGGCAAAATATGCCTGATTTTATGACAGATGAGGCCATCTGCTAAGTCGATTAAGCTTTTATTAAGCTTCAATACTATTTTTGGAGATTTTGTTCATTAAAGGTGATATTTTTGATAGGGCATTGAAATGACGGTTATAACCCCCCAAAAAGCTCACTTGAGTGTATGCCTCAGTGGTATGCTTGTGAAAATGTTGGTTGTGTCAAACCACATATTTATCCTGACAGAAAAAAAGAGACGATAAGATCATCTCTATGACAATGTACACTACCTGACAGAAGTCTTGTTGTCGATCTCAGTTGTAAGAGCAACAAATAATAACTTGACTTCTAGTTGATCATTTGGGAAAGTGGCAGAAGGTGGATTTTTCCCATGAATCACTTGTTGAGCTGCATCCCAGTCATCACCAATACTGCAGAAGACCTACTGGAACCAGCATGGAGCCAAGGTTCTCACAGAAATCCGTCAAGTTTGGTGAAGGAAAAATCATGGTTTGGGGTTACATTCTGTATGGGGGCGTGCGAGAGATCTGCAGAGTGGACAGCAACATCAACAGCCTGAGGTATCAAGACATTTGTGCTGCCCGTTACGTTACAAACCACAGGAGAGGGCAGATTCTCCAGCAGGATAGCGCTCCTTCTCATACTTCAGCCTCCACATCAAAGCTCCTGAAAGCAAAGAGGGTCAAGCTGCTCCAGGATTGGCCAGCCCTGTCACCGGACATGGACATTATTGAGCATGTCTGGGGTAAGATGGAGGAGAAGGCATTGAAGATGAATCCAAAGGATCTTGATGAACTCTGGAAGTCCTGAACGCTTTCTTTGCCATTCGTTATTATTGTTATTTGAGTCGTTGCAGAGATGTATGGATGCTGTCCTCCAAGCTCATGGGAGTGATACACTATATTAATTCTTTTTTCCACTGCAGCATGACTTTATATTCTATACTGGACATTATTTCTGTTAAGTGACAAGACTTTTGTCTAAACTAAGTTAGACCTTACTGTCCTAATTAAATGATTAAAAATCAAGGCCTGATTATTGTAATGAAGTTGTGGCCACGTGGCCACCGGGAAGAAGGAGGCAGAAAACCGACGCAGTTTTAAATCATTTTTAATGATAAAATAAAACAAACTGAAAGAAAAAGTTAAACAATATGTCCGGGCCCGGCTCTTATAGTCCAGAGCTCCTTCCATGGGACTCGAGGCAGCTGTGTGCCACAGGTGTTTCTCATCTATGGCAGGCCTCGTTTCATTCCCACGGCTCTCGGCCAAACCCCCTCGCCACAATTATAATTTATTTTGGTAAAAAAAGCGTAATCTAGAGGCCTTTGCCTTTCATATAAGCCACTTCTGATACCAAATGATCAACTAGAAGTCAAATTATTATTTGTTGTTATTAAAACTTGGATAGGCGACAATACGTTTGTCAGGGAGTGTATGCTTTAGCATTTATCTTTATCTTCACACTACTGCGTTGATTTAAGTTTTCATTTATTAAATGGCTGTTGTTTTTTCCCAACTGTTGGTTCATTTTAATCCTTTAACACTACTGTGACCAGCCAGGAAATTAAAAAAATATATATTATTTGCCTAAAATAATAATCTCTACCCATCTGAATGCTTTCCATGTATTATTATTTGTTTGTTAGCTCACCACGATGCCAGGTTATGAGGCTGCCAAATGTTCTCTCTACACTGCGGACGATAAACTATCTGTAATTTTTTTATTGAGTTCGACAGATTGAAGAATCCAATGAAAACTCTATCCTACTAAAACACGCTGGAAATGCTGTTTCAGGATTAAGTAGCTGTTTTATAAATGCAATAACCTTTATTCACTAAACTGTGGTCTTACGATTTTACATTCAGCTTCAAATGTATTTGAGAAATGCAAAACAACTTTCTTCCTCACCAGTTATTATTATGATTATGTGGTTTCCAAGTTTCTGAAATCATTCGTTTCTTGAAATGCTGCAGCATAACACGAATCAAAACTCGTTCATTTGCAAAATGCACTTTTACTGTGGTCGGTGGAATGAAATACAGGGCGAGTGATTGTTCCTTACTTTTTATTATGCGTTTCTTCATGGTGATAAAACAACATATAAACAACGATTAATCAGTTTATTTGATATATTGACTGGTATATATATTTAAATAATCTGAAGACTTGTATAACTCTGTCACAAACCAAATACAAATGTTCTTAAGATACATACGATTGTCGTGGAAGGGATTGAGATTTAATATCTGTGAAATGAGTCGAGCATTTTATAGACATCTCAGATCTGCTCCCTTATATTTGGGCTTTGTGGAATACTTTGGGAGGTAAATTATTTTCTCACTGTTACTGATTAATTCAACCATCACGATTAAAGTATTTTTATGCTTTAGGAAAAAGCCGTCGGGGTGTACCGGTTTGCATAATGTGTATCTATTTATTCATGAAAACCAGAATTATTTGATTAATTATCTGGTATGGGACCTAAGAAAGTTCTTCAAAACGACATTCATTTCTAATATGTATCTCATGTAGAATAAAATTTTGATAAATATTCAAAAACATCGTCTCGTAGTCATTTATGACAATATGGATTTGTTTTATCGTTTAGGTGAGGGGTTTTAAATGGGATTTCAGCTTAAAGTATACAACTCTATTGCAGTTAATTGTAGGGTCACACTTTATTTTGATGGTCTGTCTGTTGAATTTTACTTACATTGCAACTGATTCTCATTAGATTATAAGTAGACTGTTAGGTTGGGGTTAGTGTAAGTTGACATGTACTTGCAAAGTCTCTTATAGTCAGTTAAATGTCTGTTGAATGTCAGTATCAACATATATTAAGCAGAAAGTCTACTAATACTCAAATGGACCATCAAAATAAAGTGTTACCAATTGTAGTTTTATTATTTTGAAGATATTATGAGTATTAAGCACAATACACAAGCAAAGTTATGTTCTATACAGTGACTTAAATGTATTATGAATTAAATTGTATGTTTGCAAACTCCATTACAGTACCTCAAACACCAATTGAGAACTGTAATTTTATTCTGTTTTCTTAGTACTAGCCACAAAGCACTTTAACTGTAAAGATGTAGTCACATTAGTGAGATTTTGTGCTCAATATTGATCCATTACCAGTCTATTTTGGTTAGTCGATATGTTGATTTTGCGTGACCAACTTGAGTACAATCAACATTGGTGTGGGGACATATTTCACCCTCACACAAACTCCCAAACACACTGATTTCTATTGAATTGACTGGATTTCGCTCTGCAAAAATGTATTTGTGACTTGCAAGACTGCAAGGATGCATGGTTGCAACTGTTCATGTTAGATCAGCAAGTCTCAATCCTGGTCCTTGCGCCCCCTTTCTGACTGACACATCCCTACACTGTGTGCATGACTACCTGAGAAACCCTTATTTCATCTCATAGCATTCATTCACAGATTTGCACAAAGGCACAGCATTTACCTAGAGAAGCATGGACATAATATACCTCCGTAGATAATTGCAATTTAGATTAACATATCACACACTAAAATGTAGTCCTCTTAAATCTAATACTCCCTTCGAACTGAGTTCATGTCTTCATGATATCTTGTAGAGGTTGGTATGAGGACCGGGATTGAGAACTGCTGTATCCGCTTTTAAGTGCAAATTACCATATGTCATCAAACCATTCAATGTCCAAAGATTTCAGTGAAGTCACCCAGCCGCTTGATCTGCTCTGTTTGCATGGAGTGTCTTCTCATCAGCATCCTCCTGGTCTTGAGGTCCTTTGGAAAACCTGTGGGTGCTGAGGGGATGCAGGGTTTTGTCCCCACTGCCGCGCCGCAAACTGATTTGTTGTTGGCGCTTGGATTGCCACTTGGAGTGATGTTTGGGATTGGTGCGTGCTGGTTCAACGGGGGGAGGAATCCCGCTCGAGGATGGGAAATGGGATCCAAAAGCACCCCAGAGCCGCGACGTTCATAGCTAATGGGATTTCTTCTGTGTAAGTGCGTTGATGAAGCACTCTCAAGAGACTCCCTGGAGCCCATCAGGGTAGGAGAACGTGAGTTGGCATGTCTCTTCTTCTCCTGTTGCCCTTTGCGGTCTTCTGGAGAGTTGGCGAGGTTTACAGATAGTTGGGAATCAGAGCTGTAGTGGTCCATGCCTAGTTTTCTTCTCTGAATGATGTTGCGGAGACTGGACACAGCCAAGTTTGGCAGGGATTTGTCTGGATCTTTCTCGGCTGGAAAAGCTTCTACGCTGCTTTTGCTGTGAAGATTTGGATGAGATAAAGAGTGTAATGAAGACAAGCTATCAAAGGACATGTTTCGACACAGTGCACCTTCAGGTCTTAGACCTTCACTATTGTTTCCTTGACTTTGGATCAGACAGCCAGCTTCTTTCAATTCAACACTGCAATGGCGCGATAGCGGAGTATTACCGAAAGTCAGTCTGTTCATTCTGAAGCTCATTTCTTCTTCGGGTGTGATGTCCGGAAGTTCCTCTGTAGCTGAGCTGCTTTTAGCATGCTGTTGGGCAAGGAAGGCATGTGGGATTTTCAGCCAAGGCTCTGAGTGTAGTCTCTGGAGATTGTGCAGTTTGCTCAGTCGACTGTGCACCAGAGGCCTCTGGTGGGATGGAGAAGTTGGCTGGGAGTTTGTCATGCTCTGGGGGTCCTGGAAGTAAAATATGTGCTCAGTTGGACTAGAAGAAAGTGTGCCTTGTGGAGATGTACTGAGGAGGATATCAGATGGCGATGCACATGGTATCGCAGAGGAACTCGGCTTGTCCCATTGTTCCACCATAGCGAGCGGTGGAATGGAGAGGTACTGTTTCGCCATTTGCCTTCCACATGCAAGTTTGTCTGGGGTGATGATGATAACTTCTTTTCCTCTGGCTTTGCAGGCATCAATTAATAATTTAAGAGTTTCTTCGCCACCGCCATTGATGGCATATATTAGAGCAGAAGAACCAGTATGATCCTCAAGACAAGGATCTGCACCGTTACATAAGAGCAACTCCACTACCTCAGGACCAGCTTGCTCCAAACAGGCATGCATTAGAGCCGTCCTCCCACTTTTATCCTGGATATTTGGGTCAGCGCCACTTTCAAGTAGATACCCTACCATCTTAACCTTTGGGACACTTTGGTGGTCTGTGTGCCTGCTCCTGCAGGCAACCATCAGGGGTGTTTCACCACACTCATTACTCTCGTTTATGTACGCGCCTCCTTCTAGTAGAAGCCTTGTGAGACGGAGACGGCTTAGATAAACAGCTTTGAGTAATGAGTTGCTATCAACTTTGATCATTTGTGGACCCTCCATCTTTATTTTGGTTACTGTGACTCACATCTGATGGGGATCACCAATGCTGCCATGACAAAACCTGTCAAAGAGGAGAACAAGATTAACGTGTAATGCCTTAAATCGAATAGTAATCGAACCAATAGATCAGGGGTACCCAATCCTTTTCCTGAAGATCTGCCTTCCTCAGAGTTCAGCTGCAACCTTGATCAAACACACCTGTCTGTAATCACCAAGTGCTCCTTAAGATCCGACTTATTTGGTTTAGTAGTTTTGATCAGGGTTGGAGCTGAGCTCTGCAGGAACGTAGATCGCCAGTAACAGGATTAGGTACCTCTGCCATAAATGAATAAAAGATAAAGTTTGTATATGTTGTTTATTTGTTGCTCATAGTATGATATAGTTTTTATAAATTTCCATGCAATTTGGCATGCTTTTTTCTACAGCGCATTGTTCTGCCCATTCTGCGTCCTGATTAGCACATTTTGTTCTGCGTCCTGACTGGCTGTAGACCGTTGTCAATCAATCTCCTCTGTGCTGTGTCTCCTGTACAGTACAGAATGCGTTTAGCTTGCCAAATTAACATAAATCTTCGATTGCTAGCAGTGTCTCTGTACTGTATGTTTGCAAGTTTTCTCCCCACAATGTCGACGAAACGTTCTGCACCGTCAAAGGCACCTGCGGTAGCACCCAAAAGGCAGAGGAAGATGCTAACCATCGCACAAAAAGTTGAACTTCTGGACATGCTAATGGTAGACGTTACGTCAGTAAAGGGGCCGATTACAGAATAAATAAATGAAGATCAAATGGTTTTGATCTTTGGTTTCATTCTATAATATAGACTGATTTCACGCGGCCGCCATTTTAGACAGCAAAATCGAGGCAATGGTGGGAAGAAACACGGAAGTAGTCTCACAGGAATGTTGTGTACCTGGCTGTATATCTTATCAGCAAAGAGAAAGTGACACATATTTATACTTTCACTGCCTTCCGACTGACCCGAAGGTCCGTTCTGCATGAATAGTGAAAATAAAAAGGAATATCAGATCTCATTTTCAGCTAAGTTAAGGGAAATGGCACTGGTTAGCTAACGTTTTCTTTCCCAAACACACGTTTTAGATGCCATTTATCAAACTCAAGCGAATGATCTGCACCTTTCACTACATTAGCCTCGTCACCATACAAAATTTCGGCTCTGAAATGTAAAAAACCCTCAGTTTCCCGTTAACATTTAAGGCCCTGTTGATTGCGTTCTTAAACACCGCTGATTTGCCATAGTGTTCACGTGCTCAACAGAAATTACTGTGATTGGCCGTGACGGTCATCAGTTCACCGCACTTGTGGCACTTCGCTAATGTTCACCCACTGCAAACACAGACGAGCGATCCGCTTGATGAATCGACTGATCTTCTTGGCTTTAAAATGACCCAGTGTGTGTGTATCTGTGTTTGCACTCGGTGAAGAGCGGTTAAATAATGACCTTCACTGCCAATCACAGTCATTTCTGTAGAGCACTGGTGAATACTGTGGCAAATCAGCTGTTTAAGAACGCGCTCAGCAGCGCTTAAATGTTAGCGGGAAATGGAGGTGTTTAAAACTTCAGTACAAGGACAACACTATTACCGACAACACAGGGGTGTGCTACAGAGGACTGCATTGTTTTATCTCTCACCGGGTTACATAGGCTAAAGCAGGGAAGCCCACACGTTGTTTACCTGCTGCCATGAGCTGAAGTCTAGGAGGACACTTCAGCATATTACTCTTAAAGTGACGTTGTTTGATGCCTAATATGCTTTTAATTGTTTAAAATAAACTGAACAGAATGATATTAAAGTGATGTTTACACCATTGCATTTTGAAATCGCACCAACAGCTGGAGGTTTGTAGTACACAGCATGTTGCTGCAATGTTTACCGTGCTAATTTTATACTTCTGGATATCTTCCCACCGCTGCCTCGCTTTAAAATGGTGCCCGCATGAAATAAGCGTATTGGACTTATTTTTCTACGAAGGGTTGAACTTAGAGAGTGTTTAAACAAGAGGGAAAATGTTAATGCCCGTCTGAGAAAAGTGTATAAAGTGTGTTTTAAAGCCTACTAACATCTATGATAATTGTAAAAAACAAAGCGAACTACTTTGCGGATTTCACCTGTTGCAGATTTTTTGGTTTAGAACGTAACTCCTGCGAATAACGAGGGACTACTGTATGCCAAAATGGCTTTTTTTTTAATTAAAAAAAAGTGTAGGTTGAACCGATATAAGAGATCCTTTGTACCAGTTTCAGTGGGTTTACTTAACAACAGTTTATCTTAATTAGCATTATAACTATTGTTACTACTGGATTTTGTATTGTTTGTTTTTGAGGGATGTCTGCAGCAATATGTTGATGCACAAGGCAGTTTTCCTGTCAAGGACAATAAAGTTTAACTAACTAACTAACTAACTAAAAGAGTATAAACTATCAATCAGAGGACAGAAGGCTTGTAGAGAACATAGGTTGTCAGAAAAATTTTGATGCTGTTGGTAATTTAGAGTCTACAGATATTAGCTTCAAATATGAACACTGTACGCTTTATCACGCACTGTACACTGCAAATTGAAAAGCCCTTTCTGCAAATTACCCACATTACATCTACAGAATGGAAGAGTCGAGCAGCTTTGAATTACACCGTGTTATTAGGTGCTGGATTGGCTACACACACAATGTTGAAAATAATAAGATGGAGACGAATGCATGCGTGTATTTCTTTATCCATTCCTGCTCGGCAACAACTCTCGTTCTGCAGAACTACAGCTCTCCCTCCCAAGTGCTATCTTTTTTGAAAAGCTAAATTCAATAAACGAAGGCAGAGACCTTGGCTTTATTGTTTGCCGTTACTGCCAGACAACATTCTTTGCGGTGCCTGTCCTTTTCAGCTTGAGCACAGAGCTTGCCCTCCCTCACACTTTCTTCAGGAGCTGCATCTTTCTAAAGGCCATTGTGTTTGCTGTCCTTGGTGTTACTTTCTGCGCGCTGACAGAACATCATGCCTCCGATTGCTGTTTCTAAAGCTTTCTGAATGCCTTTTGAGTCAGTTGGAGAGACGCTGCTTATGTAAAGAGACTATAGATTTAGTACGCAGGGTGAAGCTTATAGAATACAGTAAGGATTCTGCTTGCGTTTGTTGATAGTCAGTTTGGCCAGATCAGTAGTCATTTGTGTTGGTTTGGCTAAATATGTTGAGTTTTGTTTCTTGGAGTCTGTCCTTGTAAGTGTTTTGAAAGCTGTCATGTCCAGGCACTAGCACATTGTCCTTATTATTGTGTATGATAATTTGTTTTAGATATGTTTTTGTAGTCTTATACTACACTTTTAAAGTTATAACCAGTTATTGTTATGATAAAGAGCCATTTCTAGCTAAATTAATTCATTAAATGTATTTATACACTCGCCAGCCACTTTATTAGGTTTACCTGTCGAGCTGCTTGTTAACGAAAATTTCTAATCAGCCAATCACATGGCAGCAACTCAATGCATTTAGGCAAGTAGACGTGGTCAAGATGATCTGCTGCAGTTCAAACCGAGCGTCGGAATGGGGAAGAAGTGGGATTTAAGTGACTTTGAACGTGGCAATGTTGTTGGTGCCAGACGGGCTGGTCTGAGTATTTCAGAAACTGCTGATCTACTGGGATTTTCACGCACAACCATTTCTAGGGTTTACAAAGAATGGTCTGAAAAAGAGGAAATATCCAGTGAGCGGCAGTAACTCAAATAACCAACCGAGGTCTGCAGAAGAGCATCTCTGAATGTACAACACGTCCAACCTTGAGGCAGATGAGCTACAGCAGCAGAAGACCACACCGGGTGCCGCTCCTGTCAGCTGAGAACAGGAAATTTAGGCTACAATTCGCACAGGCTTACCAACACTGGACAATAGAAGATTGGACAAACATTGCTTGGTCTGAGTCTCGATTTCTGCTGCCACATTCGGATGGTCGGGTCAGAATTGGGCATAAACAACATGAAAGCATGGATCATCCTGTCTTGTATCAACGGTTCAGGCTGCTGGTGGTGGTGTAATGGTGTGGGCGATATTTTCTTGGCACACTTTGGGCCCTTTATTACCAATTGAGCATCATGTCAGCGCCACAGCCTACCTGAGTATTGTTGATGACCATGTCCATCTCTTTATGACCACAGTGTACCCATCTACAGCTTCCAGCAGGATAACGCACCATGTCATAAAGCAGGAATCATCTCAGACTGGTTTCTTGAACATGACAATGAGTTTACTGGACTAAAATGGCCTCCACAGTCACCAGATCTCAATCCAATAGAGCATCTTTGGGATGTGGTGGAACGGGAGATTCACATCATGGATGTGCAGCCGACAAATCTGCAGCAACTGCGTGATGCTATCATGTCAATATGGAGCAAAATCTCTGAGGAATATTTACATTATCTTGTTGAATCAATTCCACAAAGGATAAAGGCAGCTCTGAAGGCAAAAGGGGGTCCCGATAAAGTGTCTGGTGAACATATATATATGAATTTGTTTAGGTTAAGTTGCACAGTAAGTTACTGTTTGTTTTTGTTTAAAATACCACATGAATTCAAAGAATTAATTCTGGTTAACTAATTTCAGTGCACATTTTTATTAATTTTACAATAATTCCTCAAAATAAAATGCCCCTCGTTTGACTGTCCTTTTCAGTTAAGTCTATTGAGTCTTTTTTTCTACTTAAGAATCAAGTTTCAACATAAAATGCTTGCAAATGTCATTTCATCTTGACTTGCGTGTTTCAGATGTTAAAAGCAAAGCCTCTTGTCTGTCAACAGTTTTGGCACTGACTCTCCAAGTACCATTGTGCATTTCATCATTGCAAAAGCAAGCGTTTGAACAAGTTGTTATGAGCAGCTCGCGCACCGTTACCATGGAGGAAATGACGATTGCTTTTGAGTATCTGTGACTTGTCAGCGATGTTCTGCTCAACTCTACTGGGAGCAGGTAGAGAAGCTCCACTTATGAGACACACGTCCAATTGTGTGGCATACAAAGAGTGGGCTTTGAAAGTCCTGTCCTGCTTTTATTCACGTCAGTATAAATGGAAAAAACTGCAAAGCAATGTTTAGAATCGTCCTCAAGCTTTTTGTAGTGTAGATGGCAAGAAGATGCACGAATAATATTCGGTATCCGCTTGAAATTTTGAAGAGGTTGCAAAGTGTTTCTGTTCTAATCAAAGCAGTGAGCGTTCCCATTCAGCTAGAGAAGCAATCGATACGACAATGCTCTTAATCAGTGTCATCAACTTTGCACGGATATAGCTTTAAGTAGCTTAAAAATAAACTCATATATTTTATTATGAGCTGATCATTTCATTCTGTGGTGTTAAATAATCAGAGTTAATGGGTAGAGATTGTTCTTACCGTATTATCACACACAGAAATGTTGTCCGATCCAGATCGAGGCTGAACTCGGTTATATTTCGCTGGTGTCACGGTTGCCTGTCTGTCAGTAGAGGAAATGCATTTGAACGCACTTGCATTGCAGGCATGACGTTGATCAGATCTAAGCGACAGTGAGAGGTGCATTATTCACATGCTGAGAGGAGAAACTGGCTGGGTGGGAGAAAGAGAGAGAGAGAGCGAAGCAGGAAAACATCATGACTTAAAATAACCTTGATTCTCAGGAACTTCTGATGCACATTTGGAGAATTGAGTGAACTGATTCACAAACCTGTCGTAGAGGCATTTCTGCAAAGAGCTCGTCAGTTTCTCGAAAACATGTCCTGCTTTTAAATGGAAGTGGAAAGTTTCTTTATTAAACAATCACATTGGAAGACTTATTCATAGATGACATTGTGAGACATTTTCTTAAAAAAGAATAGTTCACTATCACACATTAATCGACCATCAATTGAAAGATGGGTTATGGGGTCTCAAGGTCAGATCAGCGTTGGAACTAAACCATACAGAGTTAAGTTTGACATCCCTGCTTTAGAGGATTTTACTTTTGTGTCTTTGTGTTTGCTAGTGTGGAGACATGTCTTTAGTATTTAAACTGACAGAATGTGTCTGCCTCCCGAATTGTGCAAGGAAGGCTGTTCCAGAGTTTAGGTGCCAGATATGAGAAGGATCTACCGCCTACGGTTGATTTTGAAATTCTAGGAGTAATCAGTCACAAATTAATTGACGTGAGGGCTTGTAACACACCAGGAGCTCACTCAAATACTGGTGAGCTAAGCCATTCAGGGCTTTATAGACAGTCAATTAGATTTAAAATTTCTACAAGGGAGCTAATACAATGCTGACAGAACAGACTAATATGGTCATATTTCTTAGTTCTAGA